>OZ012660.1:63393336-63540349 GCA_963942545.1 Oxycera nigricornis | reverse complement strand
GAAACAAAGGATGATCTTACCATTAGCTATGATTTTGCTTCGATTACAACAGTTTTTAAGACTCTATCCGTTCAACAATGAGTTTCTTGTATAATTTGCATATATAAATGATCGAACAATTTGCTGATTTATCAAAATAAATGTTTTTGCAGTTGAACATTGCTGATTTACCTTAAAATAATTACATCCACGAATATTGAAAAGAACAGTACCCACCGGTGATCGAACACACGACGACGACAATTATTCAAAAAGAAAAACAATACGCCGACGGGAATCGAACACACGACCCCATGATCGCGAGCTGGTAGTTCTGCTACCTACACTGCACCGCTTCTGTCAGATGTAAAAACTTAATAATCCATTAGCGACGCTAAAAACTTTAAGGACGTTTTTCTCAAAAACGGAGGAGTGTTGCGCTCTAATATTTTAAGGATCGAATATTCTTGACGTCTTCTACTTATGTGCCAAATTTCGTCCAAATCTGAGATTCCATAACCTGAGCCTCTCCTAGTAAGTAGCAACCGGGCTACTTAGTAAAAATAAATAACAAGGGAGAAACACGCGGTCGAAAGTGCCGTTATTTTCCTTGGCCAAATTTTTAGTGTGCAAAGAAGGAGCACACTACAAAAGGAGTTTTGAAAATCACTGAACAAAAACGCAACTTGGAATCCAAAGAATATCCAAGATGCGTACACTTATTGGCCGAAACTACTGCAACACGAGGTCGCCAGCAGTTTCGTAAACTTCGAAATCGTAGTCAATTATCGGTGCAGGGTGGAAGCACAATTTGTTATATATAAAAACACTTATAATATCAACGCAGCGGTCGATATTATTTTTATTAAATCGAAATCAAGTCCAGGACGGTCGAAAACGTTATTTAACTGTGTATCACTATCGAAAAACTGTATCTGAGAAACTGGTTTAGCGAGTCGCGTCAAGAGCGTTTGGAAAAAGAGTCCGTTCACGACGACGATCAACCAACGAGTCTGTATATATGTACAATGATTTCGTCTTTCATTCTAAATTTATTTGCACTGTGCGGTAAGAAGTTTAATTTTCATATAATTTCTGACGTCAAATAAATTTGCGGCATCCCATACTTGAAGTTGATCAGGCTTTTATATTGGAATTACCGTCTTTAGTGTGCACAATATTATTATTGTCTGGCTCTCGTTTAGCCGACATACTACCAGTTATCGCCAATGTTTTCTCTATTTTGTTCGGTAACCACAATGAATTTTCTACTGTATACGTAATTTCTAAAGAAGTTTATACCTCAATGAATTGCGAGTAATTCTTTCTCAATTAGTGGTTAATGTCATGCTTTTCCAATGATTTATTTGCAAAAGAGGTGGGTAATTCGTTTCCAATTCTGCTTTTTGATTGCTCATAGAGTATAGTTATGTGTCTATGGTTTATATAAATGGTTGAAACCAATAGTTAACATTCATTGATAGCTATTTGATGAAATATTTTAAGTCCCAAAAGTAAACGTTCAAATTGGAAATGACCATTTCCAGTGGAAAATGTCGTTAATGGGCTGGATTCCTTTTCAAATTCAATTTCAAGCTGGTCATATCAAGAGTAGGGAAATATTTGGCTCTACCAATTTTATCTAGGACGTCTTCCATTAGCGTTAAACGGAATATGATTGGTTGGTTGGTTGGTTGGTTGGTTGTAGTGGCAGCCCCTTTTTATCCAAAGGTAGCTCACTTAGGCCACGAGAGGCCCATTGTGATACCACAGAATTTAAGGGCGGCACTAGAACCTGCGGGATGACGAGAACCATTCAGATTCTCGAATAAAGACGGCTATGCAGCCAATGTCCAGATCAGCCACTTCCGTGAGGTTGTCCAGGAAGGGCGTGCCCAAGATTTGCATGCGCTTCCTGGACAGCGCCTTACATTCACACAGAAAGTGTTTAATAGTCTCCTCCTCTTCCTCCGATCTGCAACTTCGGCAGAAATCATTGAAAGGGACACCCAATCTTTCTGCGTGTCTGTCGATCAGACAGTGTCCCGTCAGTACGGAAACGACGGAACTCAGGGTTTCGCGGCTTATATTGAGGAGCCGCTTAATGCGTTTGGAGCACAGTGCGTGCCAAGTTTGCCTGGTTGTGCTACAGCTTTCTTCGAGCAGCCAGGCCCTATTCGCAGCCTCCACGTAGTGCTGCTTAAATCCTAGCTTTATGGAAGCTAGAGGTTGGCCGACTTCCAGTCAAGTGTATATTCCTGAAGCTCGGTGCCAGCTCTCGCTAGGGCATCGGCTTTTAATCGAACAGCAGTGCACTTGGCCTGCTGTCTCGTAAGTAGCTCTGTCGGAAGCCTGTTTAATAGCATGAATAATGCCTTTGTCGGGGTAGCCCGTAGAGCCCCGGTGATTGCAATAACCGCACTCCTTCTGACCTTGTTTAGCAGGTTTACGTTTGATGCTTTCGCCATAGCAGGTCACCAAATAACTGCGCCACACAGAAGGATTGGTTCCACTATCGCCGTATAGAGCCATGATACAATTTTGGGTTTTAATCCCCACCTTTTCCCAATAGCTCGTTTGCAGCAATAGATTGCGCATGCAGCCTTGCGTGCTCTTTCTGCTGTGTTCGCTTTCCATGCGAGTTTAGAGTCCAGAATTAGACCTAAATATTTGACCTGATGAGATGGGTTGAGACTTATCTCCTCAAGTTTACGTGGGACAAATCGTGGAATTTTGTACCTTCTTGTGAAGAGCATAAATTCCGTCTTTTGCGGATTAATCTTTAGACCACACTCTTTGCTCCATTTGGTAAGAATACCTAGGGCAAAGTTTGGTCTTTCCGATAGGAATATGATTACTTATTTTATTATTTAATCGTCTGAAACCTACTACGAATCGCCATTGTCTTTTGTCATTATAACTTTTTTTTTTTTTTGGATACAATCAGTAATGGTGAATTGTATGGACTTACGGGTGATTCTTTGATGTCGTTTTTCTGTAATTCTCTAACATGTGTTTGTATTTCTTCTAGTTGCGCACGGGGTAATTTTTAATTCTATATGGAACTAAGAAAAATATTTTGCGGTTTTTCTCAATAAAATAAAATATATTTACTAATTATAATACGTGCGATTTAGTGCTGGCTACTTATCCTCTAATTTCGACTTTTATTATATCGGTTTGGTTACTCGTCGTCCTGTCCCGTGAGAAGGTATTCGAGAGATTCTAAGAATTATTTTGATGTTTGTCCAGCTGTAAAGTGCCGTTGTATCAACATGGGAGGTAATAAGAATGCTGACTATCGTAATGCAATACTGGAAGCATTGCGATCTGGGTATGTAACCTGTTCACGGGTGTATTATCTGAAGTGCTAATTCTTCTAAATTTGGATGTTTGGTTACTGAGCCTGTTTGATAGTTTTTATAAGTTTATAAAAACTGTGCTAGCTTTATTTTGAAAAAGGGTCTTTATCAAATAGGATTTTTTTTCATATACGTATTTCATTTGCTACTTGCTGCCTTCTTCAGAGATATGGTACAAGACTGAATTTTCCAGACTCTAATGTATTTTTACTTATATCCTATCTTAGTTAAATTAGATCCGTAATTAGTTCGTTCGAAAATTTATTTAAAATTTGGTAGAGGAGATGTGGGGTGCAAATTCGTTATAATCCTAGTACCAGCATTTTCCGAATAAGCATGGTAAAATATAAATATATTCGGCGTTCTGGAATTTTCGTTTAAATATTTGTATAGTTACAATTGTTGCTAGAGAATTTTAACTGTGCGATTGTTTACAAATGGTCCATTTACATTCTACACACGTTGAGTCTCTGTGGTTTTCGCTTTGAAAATGGAAAAACAAAGTAGCTTCAAAGAGTTCAAAATGGAAACTCTTACAGTGCTAAGCGGTGCTAAAAATACGTGGGGACTTTTGCAGCGGCTCGGATTACCCATTTACAACATCGTTAAAAAATATTACGATTCAAATGACATTTTCTGTCATCTCTAGTACTCACTTTACTCAACATTTCTATATTCCTGGCATTCGCTTGAAAAAAATATGAATCATTTTGGTGCTATTATTTTAATTAATTTCAGTAGTTTTTCCGAAACAACCAAAATGGAAATCACTAGTGGCAGGGTTTTAGTGGCACTGGGTGTAAACAAGCCTCAAAACCGATCTAGAAAAATTTACTACCAAATTTTAAGCAAGGTTTAATCAAAAGTTTATTGCCGCTCGATCCATTTTTCGGAGTATTAACATAAGACGTGTATTTATTAATAGCACTGCGCTGAAATATAAGTTTGAATTTATTTTCAGCGTAATACCATTCGTTCTGGAACCACACTCGCAGCATATTTTGCAACCAATCATAAAGAAAGTTCTGTCATACTGGCTACAGAAATAATGAAGCAAGGACAGCGAGCATTTGTAGGAAAAGTGTCTTCGGACTGTAATGCTCCCGCCTATTATATGTAATTTTATGAAGTGAATGGAAAGCTTATCTTACTTTGTGAGTTTCTAGGGAGACATTTCGTGAAGCGATAAACGATGCAGAAGAGTTTATAAAATGTGTTAATCATTTAGGTAGCGATTTGGTGAGGCCAATTGTTACACCTAGGTTCGCTGTTACTTGCACGGACGCTTTGATGAATGCTTTGAGTGAGCTTGCGGGAAAATATAACGTCAATATTCAGGTAAATGAATGTCTTGAACGCAGCAGTAGTAACTTTCAACCCTTAAAATAGAGCCACATCTCAGAAAACTTGAAAGAAATAGAAATTGTGAAAAAAACATTTGGAAAATCATACACGAAAGTATATGAAGACACGGGGCTTCTAAGGAAAAATAAGGTGTTTTTTATCTACTGTATGTTACAGAAATATCATTAATATTTTTGCAGTGCATTTTAGCGCACGCTGTATATCTGGATGATGAAGAATTGATAATTCTACAGGCAACGGGTACTAGCGTAGCACACTGTCCAGCATCAAATACAAATTTAGGATCAGGTTTGTGTGACATTCAAAGAATTTTGAAGGCTGGAGTAAAAGTCGGGCTTGGCACAGGTATGCTTATTATTAATATTGTAATCCAAAAGGTGACCGCAAAATTCCATACCTCATCGCTAAAAGGGTCAAACTTTTAGTATGAGCATCGTGACAATATACGATATAAATCCTGAAACGACGGCGTTTTGGTGAGTCATTTCCCGTGATATTTGGCTCTTTTTGAAGAAAAAACAAACTATCCTAAAACAAAAAAGAAGTTAGACAAATAATTTAAATATTTTCAGTAATCCAAAATTAGCCTATAACATTGGCAGCACCTCTCAGTCATTGGTATCGTCTCTTGTCTCCCAGCACTGACGGGAGCCAGATACACAAATCAAGACAGCATGAAACTTTCGTCTACACTGTGAAGCAAGTCTCTGGATACCATGTCTCGATAATAATTGCTGATACATGTCTCTCAATGAGTAGAATACTTTAACACATTCAAAGAGATTTGCCATTCTTACTCAGCATGTTTTGAGTAGGTAAGCTACTTTTTTAGTTGAAGTAAGTCAAAAAAAATTATTTAATGAAAGTTTGGTGCTCTCAAGAATGAGCCGAGTATCGGCATTTGCATCGGAAGTGACCCTATCAACGTCATCTTATCAAGATTTTGTAAGGCAAAGTCAGTACATGTGTATTTTCACGGTACCTGCTACCTTTCATAAAAGTTTCATGCTTTCAGCGGTGAACCAAGTGATTTTCCGGTCGTCTTTCCAACTGTTATATGTAAGCATAACTATAATGATGAATGGAATGATCCTACCGTCAACGATTACAACAGTTTTTAATAATCCAACCGTTCAACAATGAGTTTTTAGTATAATTTACATATCTGAATGAACGAACAATTTGCTGATTTCCAAAGATAAATGTATTTGTAGTTGAACATTGCTGATTCACCTTAAACTAATCACATCCACAATTATTCAAAAAAAAAAACAATACCGGTAATCGAACACACGACGACGACAATTATTCAAAGGAAAAACAATACCCCGAGCGGGGATCGAACACACGACCCCTTGATCGCGAGCTAATAGCGCTGCTACCTAAATCCGCACCGCTTCTGCTAGATATAAGAACTTACTAATCCATAAGCGACGCTAAAAACTTTAAAGGCGTTTTTCTCAAAAACAGGGGGGTGTTGCGCTCTAATATGTTAAGGATCGAATATTCTTGACGTCTTCTACTTATGTGCCAAATTTCGTCCAAATTCGAGATGCCATAACCTGAGCCTCTTCTTGTTAGATATGTAAATTATACTAAAAACTTCAATTTAGAGTAAGTATCTTGAAATTCTTTGAATATAGACATAAAATGGATGTCCTTCTTGGGACAAGACCGCACCAATAGCGTAATTTGAAGCATCAGTTGTCACTACAAATTCTTTGCTTAAGTCAGGGTATTTTTAAACTGGATCACTCCTGACTAATACTTTGAGTTGTCTAAAACTTTCTTTACAGTCAGGATCGTTTGTATCGATTTTCGCATTTTATTTTATTTCGCTGTCAGAGGTTTTGCTATCTTCCAAAAATCTTTTATGAATTTCGTATAATAGCCAACCATACCTCAAAAAATTTTGATTCATTTTTGCCTTTAAGGAATTTTCATTACGGAAATTGCTAGAATTTATTTTTGAATAGGTTTCGGCCCCCTCTGGAGTAATTACATTTCCCAAAAATTCGGTTTTTCGTTTGAGAAAATGAGATTTATCTAATTGAATTTTGAGATTTGCTTTGCAAATTTTGTATATATTTTTTCTAGTGAGTGCAAATGCTCTTGCAACGGAGTACTGAAAATAAATACGTTGTCCATGTAAACGAAACATATTTTACCTATATATTCTTTAAGTATGAATCTCATAAGTCTCTGAAATGTCGCTGGAGCATTTTCAATTCCAAACGGCATTCGCGTGAATTCGTAATGTCCAAAGGTGGTAGAAAATGCTGTTTTAGGTAAGCCTTTTTCGTTAATTTCTATTTGGTGAAAACCTTTTGCAAGATCTATTGTTGTGAAATACATTGATCTACGTTGTTTTTCTAATATATCATCAATATTTGAAATGGAGAATTTATCGTCGATCGCTATTTAACTTTCGGTAATCAATTACTATTCTCCATTTGGTTTTTTATGCTCCTATTATTTTTTAAAGTATTCATATAGGAGATGAATAAGGTGAGGAACTATGTCTAAAATTATTTTGATTTAGTAAGTCTTGAACTTGGGTTCGACTTCAGTTTTGTAAATTTCGGGGTACCTACCGTTTTTTTTGTATAGATTGGGTCGTTGTGTTTTGATTAAATTTATAAAAATTAATTTTTGATCTTGTCTGTGGGATATATATATATATATATATATATATAAATTTGCTCATCAAGAATTTATGTTTAAAGTTTTGTGACTGATTTTTTTTTACTGAAAACTGTTTGAAAACACAATAACTATAAGTAGTATTTGTCCAAAAATATTTCAATTTTGCTTAACAATCAAAAAATGGAAAAAGACAAAAAACTTTTATTTTTTGATAAAAGTGATTTTATTTTTTATTTAAATTTAAAAAAAACAATAATGATAATAATATTAAAAATATTTTATTTGAAATTTGTATACAGTTGACATTTTTCAAATATTTAGCTACCCAGCCCCCCCCCCCCCCTTCCGCCGTATTACTTCTCTGCATCTCTTGGGCATTTGTAATGTCTCCCGTAATATCGTCTCCCAAGTGTCTTTAGAAACACTAAGAAACGGCTTTTTAGCACAGCGTCGACTCCTCAAAACGGCTTTTATGAGCCTTCTTCTCACTGTGCTTGAAGAAATCGTTTTGCCTGTAGCATTGACTAAATCGCTCCTTAACTCTGAAGATGTTTTAAAACGATTCCGTAGGCTTTGGACCTTCAAAAAACGGTCATCCACTGAAGTGGTCTTCCTAGGCTTTCCGGAACCGCTTTTTCTCAATATTCAGCCCACCGTACGTTGGGAACAACCCACTCGAGCTGCGATAGCTCGAGTTGATAACTTATCCTTAGACATCAACAATATATTGCTTTTTATATTAGCACTAACTTTTCCCATTTTGTGCACTTGTAGCTTCAAGTAACAACCTTAACTAAACTAAAAAAAATTCGTCTAAGATCTTAGCTATTTATAGACTCTTAAAGGACCTTAGTAACACCAGAAACCAATTAAAGGTCATTGCTTTCTTGGAATTTGTCAAAATATGGGCATTTCCAAAAATTTGTAGGGTGAGTAAAATTTTTTGCACAGTACTGTATATATATATGTGTAAGAAAAATATATTTTCCTTAGTTTAGTCTAGAGAGAGACAACGTGCAGACGAAGTTCATTTGTTGTGAGAGGTTAAGTTAGAATTGTGGCGGTAACACTCTGTTACACATTGTCGCCGGCCACCAGTCGCTGATAGGAGCAAAGACGCGCACTGGAAAATATCGCCACGTCTGGAACTTGTGCGAACGTGGCATATCTTCCGCCGCGATAGCCATGCACGTAACCCAATACGCATGGCTATCGTTATCGCGGGAACGATATGCTGCTTCATCCAGACGTGAGCGCACATGTGCATGATAAGCAGAATTGCAGCCAAACGTAGCATATCTTCCGCTGCCATAGTCGTGCACGTAACCCGATACGCATGGCTATCGTAATCGCGGGAACGATATGCTGCTCGAGACCAGGTACTCAGGCGCTGCATCAGCACTTTGTAAGTAGTGATAAAGGACTGGTACCTTTCGCCACACACAGTAACGTTCGGACTCTCGTCCTAACGATTCTTTCTTTATTTCGGTTTTAATAACTGCATCTCCAATTTTTGTAAGCGTAAAGAATACTTTAAAGAGAAGACACCAAAGTAGAAACGTATGTTTCAGCATAACGGAAGATATAAAAAAACCATACTGGGATGATGATGGAAATGTTGTTTTCGAGTGACATTTATTAGAGGAAATCCCGGAGACAATTGCACTACCTGCTAGTGCAAATGAAAGTCAGATGACTAATGATACACTTACTCAAATGTCGGAACATGTATTGTATCTACAACAGGTAAAAGATAGACCGAGTTTTATAAAATTGTCAGAAAAATTTGTAATTGACAATTTTGACGGAAAGACTAATGCACGTCGGTGGCTGACAAATTTTGAGAATGAATGTCAAAGGTTGGAAATAAATGAGGATAGAGAAAAAACAGAAATTTTGAAAGTTTTTTTTAGAAAAATCATGCTTGGATTGGTATTCAGCTATGCTCATAAAGCAAACTTTAAACTCAAACTGGGAATTATGGAAAGAAGACTTCTGCTCTACATATGCAAATAAAGGATGGACAAATAGCAGATACGCTCTCTCGTTTAGGTACCAATCTGGTGCATTGCTAGATTATGCAGTAAGAAAACAGAAGTTAATGTTGGAAGTAAGAAGCTCCATATATCAAGGAACCCTGATAGATGTTATTGCCGCTGGTTTGCCAAACTATATAGCAGATAGATTAAACAGAGATGAACTAGAAGAGACAAAAGATTTGTTCAATGATATTGGAAAATTAGAACACTTGGTTACAAAGAATACTGAAAAAAACCTAATAAACACTTTGAAGGTAAGGTAAAGAATAATGAGAGAAAGCCATGTAAAATTTGTGAGAAATTAGAAAAAGGTGAACGTTACCATCAAGAATCAAGATGCTGGTTCAATAAAAAAGATGACGGGCAGCTGACCAGCAGGCAAACAAACATGTCTCTTATTGAATCTGAATTGATTGACTCAGATCCAAAAAACGTACAGTAACACCATTAATAAAAGTCAAACTAAAGCTCAATGATACATTAGAATTACAAGGCATATATGATTCCGGCTCAAATATATCTTTGATAACCTCAAAATTCTTGAATCTAAAAAGTTAAAAATTGAGTGAGTCAAAAATAATTACTATTCATGGTGTTAAGAGAACAAGTGGTTTGACTAATTTAAAAATAAAAATTTTTAACGTAGAAGTATGAATGAAAAAAATTTCAGTTATGAATTTCTAATTGGTTTGGACATGATAAAAAAGTTTAAATTAATTCAAGATGAAAATCTAGAAATAACTCAAAAATTCACTCCAGAATTGAAGAGAAGAGAGGGAAAAAATTTGATCCTGAAATTTCTACAAGAGATAATAAAGAAAAAGAAAGTTCAGAATATAAAGTAAATTTTAATGAGCACTTAAAATGTGAAAATTTCGAAATGAAGATAGATCACCTTGATGACATGCAAAAGTACGAGATAAGTAAGCTGATGGAAAAATATAATTCTGTTTTTGCAAAGAATAAATACGACATTCGAACAGTTAACGATTACGAAGCAAGAATATATCTGACGATTGATAAATATTGTTCTAAACGACCATATCGGTGCAGTGAACAAGATAATAAAGAAATTGAGGAACAAATTTCGAAATTGTTGGATTATAAGCTAATAGAAAAATCATATAGTCATTTGCTGCACCGGTTACTCTGCCGTTAAAAAAAGAAGAAAATAAAAAATTGAGATTATGCATTGACTTCAGAGATCTAAATAAAATAGTGGTACCACAGGCTCAGCCTTTTCCACGTATTGATGATTTAGTGGTTAAAACGAGAGATTGTAGCTTCTTTTCGACTTTAGATATAAACTCAGCTTTCTGGTCGATACCTCTTCGTATTGAAGGCAGAGAAAAGACGGGATTTGTCACGCAAACGGGGACTTTCAATGGACTTGTCTTCCGTTTGGACTAAAGACTTCACCAGCAATCTTCCAGAGAATTTTGAGTAATGTTCTGAGAAAACACAGATTAACATATTTTGCGGTGAACTATATCGACGACATACTGATACTTTCCAATACTTTTAAACAACATATTGGGCATTTAACGCAGATTTTTGATGCAATAAAAAAAGAGGGATTTAGATTGAAATTTACAAAATGTAATATTGCAGCTGATTTTGCAAAATACCTTGGACACATAATCCAGAATAATAGCATAAAACCATTAACAGACAATTTAGTATCAATCAAAAACTTCCCAGTGCCAAAAACGCAGAAAAACATAAGACAATTTCTGGGAAAGATCAATTTCTATCATGAATACATTCCAAAAACTGCAATTTTATTAAATCCATTACACAACTTACTGAGAAAAAATAAAAGATTTGATTGGTTCGAAAAATGCCAAGAAACGTTTGAAAACATAAAAGAAATGTTATGCTCTCATCCAGTACTGGAAATTTTTGATGATAAACTACCAATTGAAATTTACACTGATGCATCTTTAGAAGGTATTGGGGCAGTTTTTAAACAAATACAACCAGATGGAAAGAGAAAACCAGTAGCATATTTCTCGAAAAAACTCAATGAATGTCAAAAGAAAAAGAAACCTATATATTTGAAATGTTTAGCTATAAAAGAAGCGATTAGATACTGGCAATACTGGTTAATTGGAAAGAAATTCAAAGTTCTTTCAGACCATAAACCGCTGGAAAACTTAAACCTAAAAGCGAGACCAGACGAAGAACTAAGTGACTTAGCTTATTATTTGTCACAGTATGACTTCACTATAGAATACAATCCTGGAAAAGAAAATGTAGAGGCGGATTGCTTAAGTAGAAATCCTGTACTAGATCCAGAAGAAAGTAATGAAGATCAATTAAAAATTGCAAACTTAATTAGTTTGAGAGACATACAATCAGACCAAAGAAAAAATGAAGAAATTCAAAAAAAGAAAAATAGCCTGATTGAGAGAAATGCCGTATACTTTAAAAAAGTAAGAAAGAGAGAAAAAATAATTCTTGCAGAGGAATTAAGCATCAGCTTTCTGAAGAACATACATGAAAGCTTTTGTCACATTGGAGTAAATCAAATGCAAAAAAAGTCGGTCCGCACTACACAGCCATAAATTTAACGAAAAACATAAAGAAAATTCGTAGAAGCTGTGAAGTTTGCATTAAAAATAAGACTAGAGGCTGTGAAAAATTTGTTTTGCTATCACAACTGAGCCCAGCGACGAAGCCTTACGAGATAATCTCCATCGATACGATTGGCGGCTTTGTTGGTTCCAGATCAACAAAAAATATCTACATCTGCTGGTGGATCATTTCACCCAATATGCGTTTATCATAACTTCAAAAACTCAGAATGCGAATAATTTCGTGAAATTAGTAAATGGAATTACGAAAATTGATGAAATTGAGATGCTTCTCTCCGACCAATATCCAGGTATAAATTTTCGATATAAAATAAATGAAACAGAGAAAAAGATTGCATGGACGAAAATAGCACAAGAGGTCGTGAAAAAATACAATGAGACGGCACACTCGGTTTCAGGTTTCACACCAAAGTACCTATTATACGGTACAGAAGTATCAGTTCTACCACAAGAACTGAGGAAAAATACAACAAAAGAATATTGGTTACTTGACAGAGAAAAAGCGTTGAAAAACACAATAAAAATCCATAACTACAATAAGGACCTTTTTGACAAAAACAGAATAAACCATCAGTTCAACGAAGGAGATTGGGTATATGTGGACAATGGTAACAAACTGAATAAAAGAAAATTAGATGAATTGAAAATTGGTCCTTATCAAATCGTTGAAAAAATATCAAACTCAATTTATAAAGTGAACACTGGACACAAAAAGAAGGAACCTTTTTCGTAGTACAAAACTCACTCCTTATCCAGAATAAGAAGAAAGAAGAGGTAAAAAAGATAATTAATTTTAATTCAAGAAAAACTTGTGCAAATTTTCTTCCAAAGAGCGGAGATGTAAGAAAAATATTTTTTTTTTATTTATATATATATATATATATATATATATATATATATATATATATATATATATATATATATACTATTGTCGCGCAGTATATATATATATATATATATATATATATATATATACTGCGCGACAATAGGATAGGTTCGGCAATTTTGTTGCGTCTGCAGGTCATGCAATGCAAGGTAAACCGAAGTTGGTATTTTTCATAATTAGGGTCTGCACTACCGTAACTGTTACTTCAATTCCACAATCGGAGAATTACCCGTTTTTTTCCAGTAATTTTTCGAACGAATTTGCGCATATTTAAGTGCGTCAATAGGATAGGTTCGGTTAAAAAAATTTCAGGAAACGGCTGAATATCAGTAGAATAAAAACAAATATAATTTTTAGATCACAAATTAACGTTAGTAAAAAGTCTAATATTGTACGTTGAAAAAAGCAGTTTTTCTACATGTTCACCAAGCAGGTTGCTCCGAAGATCTGCGAATATTTGTCCAGTGGCATTAAAAAGCTGCTCGCTTGGAACACTAGTGAGCGGAGCAGAAAGATAATTAAAGATCGCTTTTCTCAGGATAAGATATGGACTGCTATTCCAATATATGTCTGCATTACCTTGCAATAATGGCTCCGCTACTATACCCATTAATCAATAGACGGTCTTCCCTCTCTATCAAAAAACAAAATATTAATTTACAAGTCTATGTTTCAGCCAATACTACTATATGGAGCCGTAGTGTGGAGGAGTTCCGCAAAATCCCATATTAAAAAAATTCAAGTTAAAGAAAATAAACTTCTAAAAATGATGCTAGCCCTTCCATTCTATTATCCCACTAATGATCTTCACGAAATTACAAAAGTCCCTTTAATTGCAAATAATATCATTACTATCTCTGATCGATTCCTGAACACATGCGTTTCTTCTGCCAATGCACTAATACGCAAACTAAAGCTGTAATTTATACACTTGGTGAAATTTTCTAAAGAAACCAAACCATTTTCCGTAAGAATGCCATTATTATTTAAATTTAGGAGTAAGTTGTTAAGTTAAATTATAAGTTATAGATTTTCCTTCTACCATAATTATATTATTTTATATCAGTCTATTTTTATATTTATAGTTGTAAGAGCCACCGCTCAATTCTCTAAACTAGTGCCTATTTAAATAAGAACCGTGTAAGTATTTTGGCTGAATAAAAATTGAATTGAAATGGCTCCGCTAGGAAAGGCTGAACTTTGTCTTTCAAAACAATTTTTTGATCTTCAGATCCAGTTATCTCCATATTATTAGAATTATTATCGTCATCGTATGTATCCAAAAGACTTTACTTGCTGTATGTTGGAAGCTGGCAACATTTTCTCCGCTGCCTGACAGTACAAAGTCGTCATCGTTATGCTCCGCCAAAAAAGATATTATTTCTGTCATTGCAACATCCACTTCATCGAAATTGAGGTATTTCGATTTAAATCTTGGGTCCAGTAATATCGCAGCCATCAATTCAGGGTGCCTTTTTATAAAAGAGAATTTTATGTTTAAAGGTTCGTACAGCGAGTTTTTCATATTTCTCATCATCTCATCTTGGTTTTCGGGTCAAACTTGCAGTTTGCGGGTTAATAATGATATTAAAGGTATTATTACTGAGATGCATGCGTTATCAAATGATAAATCAATCGTGGCCTCATAAAAGAATTTCAAAACGGCTGAGGTTCTTTATAATATCCCATTCATTAGAAATTAAAGTATCAATTTTCTCATATTCAACACTGTACAAATTGACTGCATTCTTATGCTCTACAATCCTCTGTAATATCCAATATGTGCTGTTCCATCTCACATTAATATCTTGCACTCAAGTATACTCTGGCAGACCGTATTGTTTTTGACATTTTGACAGTTTTATGGCTGATTGCTCACTGTGGATGCGATTGCCTACGATTTCTCTGCATTTTTTTAAATAAATCTTTGGTATTATCGTCTGAAAATATATCACCAAGCGTGTGTGCCACACAACCTATAGATTCAAACCATGTTTGCTGCATTGTCACGTAGGAACTTAACAATCTTGCCGTTTGAACTCCACTCATTCACCATCTCTGCAAACTTTTGCTCAATGTAATTATTGATATGGTCTTGTTCCAGCACGCATACACCCAATATAACTTTAAGGCGTTGATGGCTCACGACAAAATAAGCTGTAAAGCTAAGAAGTGAACATGATTTACACGCATTGGTCCAGATATCAGTGATGACAACTCTTTTACTTTAGACTTGACTTTCTCATATGTTTGCGGCATCAGTGATGTTCTAAAATATTTTTCAGATTTAATGCCATATTTGTGAACCGCTTGGGGATCAGTGAAATTGAGTCGCCGCAACGCTTCGCCTTCCACTAAAGTACACGGCAGCATGTCCACGATTATGAGGTCCATTATTGCTTTGTCAATCCTTTTTGCAATTTCATGATCATCAGGCCATTGTACAAATTTAAATAATCGTAAACTGAACAAGATTCGGTTGGTTAGTACTCAATACTTGTATTGAGAAATTTGAATGCGTTCCCTATAATTTAGCTTCTTTTAATTCGTCTATTTTTGACTGTCGTTTTAATACTTGCCTGTATTCGACGTCATGAAACTTTAATAGATATTGCTTTAATCCAGGCAATGTTTGTTTTCTGGGTTCGTGGCTTCCTAATGAATAAGATTTATTACAAATTTTGCATACAGCTTTAGATGCATCGGTAGTGCTTTTTCGAAAAACTGTCCAAACGGTTTTTTTTCCTTTTGTGAAATTTTTGCCTGAAACGATATAGTGTAAGTTGTCAAGACTCTATAGACGTTATATGTCTTACTTACAGTTTAATTGCGTTTAATATATATTTATAATTTAAGATAGCAAACGTTATTGTTATATTATATATTTTTATTATAAAACCCTCGTTTTCATTTTCTAATTAGATATGTCACATTCAGATCTATTCGCAAAATGTACGGACAAAACCACATCAAACTACCACAAAATGAGAAAATTTCTTAATTGAGAACGAACTGTATGTGTTAGATATTAAGTTGAAAATAGAATGAAGAAATTTGACAGATAATTTCAAAATCAAATTAAAGCATAACCAATGAAGAAGGAAACTAAGGAACGGCATGAAGCGTATAAAGCCTTATAGGTGTGTGGGACAAAAACTCGGGGATGATTTTTCGTGATGTTTCCTTTAAAAATATGGTCTTAAGTCAAATGGAGAGCTTCACTGTTGCGGCATTACATCAAATTCGTAAACGAAACACAATTTGATTTTAATATTTCGAATTTATTTCCGTTATGTTCGAGAAAATGTGAATTGAGCGCGCTAAGAGAGCAGAGCAGAATCGGAATTTTCGTATGTCGTGAAACATGTGGAAATATTTGGGTTTTGGGTGGCGGTGGTGTCCAAATTAATGTGCTTGTGTAATATGTGTCCGTAACGCTTCACGTAATAAAGCTCCGGTGGTGAAAATCTCAATTTCAATCGGTTTTTTTAATTTTACCTTGACTTGTTGAGTACAAAAGCAGAGGAATGCTTAAAGTTTCATCAGAAAGTGTCGTGAAAATCTGCAAGAAAACCGAACAACAGATTCGTAGATACCAGCTATGCACCGTATTCGCTATTCTAAACAAGCAAACATCAACATTTCTAAAATTTCTAATAGCATTCAAGCCGATTTCATTGGGGTACATATTTTTGAAAAACATCAAAGGCATTAGATGGAAACACAACACTACAGTGTTGGAATCCATTGTTGAAACATACCTACAGACCCGATATCATTTTATAGCCAAACAAAAATTGGAAAGCATTCCAAGTAGGCAGCGCTACAATAAAATTGTGCATTTTAGAGGCATATAACAGGCTACCTTCGTTCTGTTACGTCGTGAAAAATTCAAAAATTAAACTTCAGCCAATGAAGATGGCGCAGTAATTCTGTCGGAGTCGGTCCCAAACCCGGTCGAAAAAGGAAGAGGGAGGCAATTTGGTAAATTTTGTAATTTTTGCATCGAAATTTTCAATCAAATTATTTCGCGCCAAATGTTTTGGTCCTTTCGCAAATTTAGCATCGTACGCCTATGATTTTTTTCGAATGTTAGTTCCACGAGCACGTACAAGCGATTTGCCCCATTAATTTTGTTGATGTTTCACTCCTTATCTTCTTCCCGATTGAACATAACAATCAAGGATATTTGTATACTTCAAATTGCTTAAAACTGTTTAAAGAGAATGTCAATAAAAAAATTAATAATTGAACATAAATTAATTATCTATTATTATTCTAATATGAATATAAAGAAATATATTTCTTAATTTGAATTTTGCCGCGCTCGTCGGTACTACAGAGACCAGCTCGCACGGTCAAGCGGGCGGTAAATAGGTTAAAGTGCAGAAGCGCATGTTGATATAAAAACCTCAGCTCGAGAGTACCATTGTTTAAGAAATTAAATTTAATAGTGTAAATAGTGTTTGGTAATGAAGAATAGACTGTAATGTCGTTTCTTTATTTCACAGGGAAAAATGTAATACAAATGTAAATAGTTAATAGTTTTAATAAAAGAACCTTTATTTCACAGAGCAACACAAGGAGTTTGTCGTTTATTTACCAACACCATTTCACATTATAAAACGACAATTTGTCTTGATTGCAAGTGTACTTTTTCATAGGTAACTTGAATCGTTTAATTAAGATGGAAAAACTAAAGTTTCAGGTCATCATGAATGCAACAGAAGATGGGAAATCAAGTGAGCTATGCATAACCTCAATAACGACACAAGATGATGTTTGTTATATAGTTCCGAAAGAGGCAAAAAGCAGAATCTCACGCAGGTATAATTACAACGTCTGTTTATGCAAATATGAAAAAGACTTTAAAAAAAGACACCATAAGAGGAATGTCTATATAAATGTCACTGAAAATATGCAAAAAGCTTACTAGGATGAAGACCAAAATTTTATTATAAATGGCCAATACCCAGAAGAAATTTCTAATAATGAGCACAATAATTCAAATATAAATGAAAGCCCAATAACGGGTCAAGTTGCTAAGGCACTTCAGTTAATGATAAAAAATAAAGAAAGGGATGAAAGACCAATTTTAAGAAAATTATCAGAAAAAATAATGATAGAAAAATTCAATGGTAAAGGAAACGCTAATGAGTGGCTAAAGATATTTGAAAAAGAATGTTCAAGATTAGAAATAACAAGAAATGAAGAAAAAATTGAAATAATGAGAATATTCTTAGAAAAACCATGTTTGGACTGGCATGGTTCAATGATGATAGAAAATACTATACAGTCTGAATGGGAAATCTGGACAGAAAATTTTCTAACATCTTTTGCAAACAAAGGTTGGACAAATAGCAGGTACGCTTTAAATTTCAAATACCAGTCAGGATTCTTTGTGGAATATGCGTCAAAAAAGCAAAGACTCTTGCTTGAAGTGGCACCAAAATGGAATCAAAGAAATTTAGTGGACATCATAGCACATGGACTACCAGACAACATAGTTGAAAAACTCAATAGAGAAGAAATAACAACTAAAGATTTATTCAATGATCATGGTAATTTAGAATATTTAGTAAACAAAACAAGTTTAAAAAAATGAAAAATACCAAAAAAATAATTTTAAAGCAAAAAGTGAAGAGAAAACACCCTGCAGTATTTGAAGAAAAAAAACTATCACTCTGAAGCTGATTGTTGGTTTAAATCTGAGGCCAATATGAAACAAGAAAAAACTAGATCAAAAATTAATAACTCAACAATTGATGCAGAACTAAGTGATGATGATTCAAAAAACCTGTAAGTACACCACGAATTAAGATTAAACTACTATTACAAGATAAAGTAGAAGTATTTGGAATTTATGATTCAGGATCAAACGCATCCTTAATAAACGCAAAATTATTAAATATAAAAAATAGAAAGAACTCATCAAATACAGCAAAATTAATTACAATTAGTGGTGTTAAAAAAACTAGCGGTTCAACTAAATTAAAAATCTTTGATATTGAGAAGAAAGTTAATGTTTATATTGTTGATGATGAAAATTTTCACTATGATCTATTGATAGGACTGGACATGATAAAAATGTTCAGACTAAATCAAGATGAAAATTTAAAAATCACACAAACAAAAAACATAGAAAATAAAGTAAAAGATGATAAATCATTTTCGATGCAATCTGTTATAAATGAAATAGAAAAAACAGATGTCTTACAAAAAGTTTCAGTTAATTTCAATGAGCATGTGAAGGCAGAAGATTTCCAAATAAAAATGGATAATCTAGACCAAACACAAAAAAGCTCAAATAGAAACACTGATAGAAAAGTATAAAACAATTTTTGCAAAAGATAAATACGATATAGGAACTGTTAAAGAATATGAAGCAAGAATAGAACTCATTACAGAGCAGTACTGCAGCAAGAGGCCTTATAGATGTACTATTGATGATAAGATAGAAATTGAGAATCAAATCTCAAAACTATTAGAAAAAAATTTGATAGAAGAATCATATAGCCCTTTTGCAGCGCCAGTCACCTTAGCCTTCAAAAAAGATGAAAATAGAAAGTCTAGGTTATGTATTGATTTTAGACAGTTAAATAAAATTGTAGTGCCACAGGCTCAACCATTCCCACTGATTGAAGACCTGATGATAAAAACAAGAAACTACAAATTCTTTAATTTTTTCAAAATCCTTCAAAGAACATATCGGTCATTTAACAAAGCTGCTGGAAGCGATAAAAAAAGGATTCCAATTGAAATTTAGAAAATACACATTTGCTGCTAATATGGTGAAATACCTTGGTCACATAATTGAAAATAAGTCAATTAGGCCACTAAAAGACAACCTAATTTCGATAAAAAAAATCCAACACCAGAAAATCCAAAAATATCAAGCAATTGGGAAAAATAAATTTTTATCATGAATATATACCAAAAAGCGCAGTAATATTAGAACCATTGCATAATCTTTTAAGAAAAAACCAAAAATTTAAATGGTCAGAAGAATGCCAATTTTTTTTTGAAAAGATAAAGAAAAAATTATGCTCACAAACAGTGTTGGAAATATTTGATAAAGATTTACCAATAAGAATATACATAGACGCTTCAATAAAAGGTGTAGGAGCTACATTTAAACAAATTCAATCTGGAGGAAAAGAAAACCTGTAGCTTACTTCTCAAAAAAATTAAACGAAACACAAAAGAAAAAAAAACAATGTACTTAGAATGTCTAGCAATAAGAGAAGCAGTAAGGTATTGGCAATATTGGTTAATCGGCAGATGGTTCGTAGTTTTTAGCGATCACAAACCTCTAGAAAATCTGAATCTGAAATCAAGAACTGATGAAGAATTAGGAGACCTAACCTATTACCTATCACAATATGATATGGAGATAAAATACAAAAAAGGTAAGGAAAATTTAGAGACTGTCTAAGCAGAAACCCGGTACTAGATCCACAAGAAAATGATGAAGAACAGTTGAAAATTGTAAATGTGATAAATCTAGAAGACATCATAAAAGACCACGAGGAAAACGAAGACATCAATGACTTAAAAAATAAACAAAAAATAACAACATATACTACAAAGGAAACAAAACATCTTGAGTGAAGACTTCAGTATTAAATTAATTGAGAAAATTCACGACGATTTTTGCCATATAGGTGTCAAACAACTGCAATAAGCGATTAGTGCGACATATACAGCGAAGCACTTAACGCATAACATAAAGGAGACCTGTAAAAATTGCGATATTTGTATAAAAAACGAATCAAGAGGACAAAAAAATACGGGCTTATGTCACACCTTGGTCCCACAACGAAGCCTTTTGAAATTGTCTCAATAGACACTTTTGGTGGATTTGGTGGTTCAAGATCAACAAAGAAGTATCTGCACCTTCTAGTAGATAATTTCACAAAGTACGCATTTATTATAACCTCGAAAACACAAAACGCAAAGGACTTTGTCAAACTAGTTGGTAACATAGCTGATACAGAAAACATTGAGATGCTGCTTACAGACCAATATGGAGGAATAAACTGGAAAGAATTTAAAGAATATCTACAAAAGAAAAAGATAGCAATGGTCTTCACAGCGGTAAATGCAGCATTTTCAAACGGATTGTATGAGAGATTAAACCCAAGGTATATAAACTAGACATGGTAAACCCGTGCGCAGCTTTTCTTCCGACTCGCTCGCACAGCGGGCTTTTCGTGCGCCATTTAGCCTAAAAAAATCGGGCTGCCAAATGAACAAAACATAGGGTGCACATCTGGCAAGGCGAAAGAAAACGAGGCGCCACAATTCAAAATGTATAAATGGCGGAAATCGGCGGCGGATAGTCGGTGCATTGCGTGGGAAACTTGTAAACGAAAGACAAGTGAAGTGACGATGGTGACTTGTTCGGTGCGTGGGTGCAATAGCAGCAACAATAAAGCTTATTTCCAACATCACTTGCCATTTTCCCTTTCCTACTGGGCGGAACATGTTTTCCAAAAGGTGTTGATGCTATTCCTACTGGGCACTTTTCGGCGACTTGGGGCTTCTGTGACATACATGCGCAGAAGTGAACGCATTTGGGAATCGGGAAGATGTTACCATGTCTAGTTTATATACCTTGGATTAAACCAAACTCTAGTCAACAAAATTAGATGCAGATTAAACGAAAGGGGCAAGAAAAAAGCACGGACAACAATCGCTCAAGAATGCGTAAAGACGTATAATGAAACTACACATACAGTTACTGGCTTTACTCTCAAATATTTATTGTTCGGAATAGACACAACGATTTTGCCAACCGAATTGAAACAAGAAAAATCAGAAGAAAGCTGGATGAAAGACAAAGAAACAGCACTAAAAAACACATAATTACAATAAGATCTTTGATAAACATAGGAAAGAATTTGAATTTAATGTGAAAGACTTGGTCTACGTCGAAAATGGCAACAAGCTCAATAGGAAAAAACTTGGCGAACTCAGAATTGGACCATACCAAATCACGGAAAAGATATCAAGTTCAATATACAAAGTCAACACAGGACATAAAAAAAAAACGGAATCAAACTTGTTCCACATAACGAAGCTTATCCCAGCAAGTGCAATAGAAGAAGAGAAATTTGATTGTGATAATTAGAAAATTGTATAACTAATTCTCTCTCTAAATGGGCGAGATATAAAGAAATGTATTTCTTAATATGAATTTTGCCGCGCTCGACGGTACTACAGAGACCAGCTCGCACGGGCCGCGCTCGTCGGTACTACAGAGCAAAGCTCGCACGGGCCGCGTTCGTCGGTACTACAGAGCAAAGCTCGCACGGGCCGCGCTCGTGGGTACTACAGGCGGTAAATAGGTTGAAGTGCAGAAGCGCATGTTGATATAAAAACCTCAAGTCGAGAGTACCATTGTTTAAAAAATTAAATTTAATAGTGTGAATAGTGTTTGGTAATGAAGAATAGACTTTAATTGTCGTTTCTTTATTTCACTGGTAAAAATGTAATATAAATGTAAATAGTTAACACATTGACCGCCTTGTCAGTCACGGGTGACTGACACTGGAATACTCCAATTGGGCTATGTCAGTCACCAGTGACTGACATTGAGTACCGTACTTTAACTTGCCATTCAGTGCTGTCAGTAACGAATTCTGCGTTAAATGTTACTGGGATTGCCTGACGCGGCAAATATAACTTAAACACAAAGAATTTTTTTTTTACATTTTATGAAAAAACTTGTTGACGACGAATGTGTTAATAGTTTTAATAAAAGAACCTTTATTTCACAGAGCAACACAAGGAGTTTATCGTTTATTTACCAACACCATTTCAAATTATATGAATAATACTTCGACAAAATAAATATTCAAAATAAAATCCGCGCTACTATTGAATAAAACGCAGTTTGAGTTAAATGAATACTCCAAGAAGTTTCGTTTTTAATCGATCGAACCGTCCGAATTGACTAGGCACCTCGCTCGGTAAGCGGGCTGTGGTGTAGTGAAAATATATTGCAAATAAATACACCTTTATTTCTAGTTTGTACCAGGAGATAAGTGTTATTATACCTAATAGAAAACGGAAAACAGTCTAGGTTGTGAAGATCGACGCGCACGCGATCTGAAAAAACACGCACTTGAGATATTGAAATCGTAGGTTAATCAAACATCCTCGTCGCCACAATTGTGGTGTAGTGAAAATATAAATAAATACACCTTTATTTTTGGTTTGTGCCAGGAGGTAAACGTTATTATACTTAATAGAAAACGGAATACAATCTAGCTTGTGGCGATTACGCGCACACAATCAAACCCATAATGCCCAACGGGCATTATGGGTTTGATTTTTTCTCTAATTGTATTAATTTCAGTTTGTATTAAATTTTTATTGTCTATGTCGAATTGGCTTACGTTTTCCCCGATTTTTGTTCCTTAGGATCAGTAATGTGCAATAACGTATTTGTTCGATTAACTATTTCTACTTCTCGCAGATTAATCTGTATATACCCTGCTTCTTCGTATATTGGAAAAACTTGTAGTGGCCCTAGTGTTATTGGTGTCGTCATGAGGAATATCATTATGATGCTGAATATCTGTGGATTTCAATGGTCTTTTAATATTTGTAACATGAACATTTTTCAAAGATTTTATTCTATAGTAGGGTTCATCTTTGTGTCTAAGCCTTTTATAGTTTCTAATAGGTCCTACTAATCTATTTTCTGTATAACTTTCCCTATTCTTATTTCTTTTCTTGATTATACGATTTTTTGTTTTATTAATTCTTTCTTGAAGTTTTTCAACTTCTACATATTCTTTAGCTTCCTTAGGGGTACACCTAATTATCGAATGATACCGTTCGTTATAGTTTCCTATAGCCATCTGTATCTTCTTTTCTACTGAGAGTTCACTATCCTCAATACCTGTTATCATTTCCAATAGGGTTGAGTGTAGTCTCTCGATGTCAGCATTTCCAGTGTGACTATTTGGCTTTGTATGATGAACTTCAACATTTTCTGCTTTAAGGTATTCCATCAATTGTTCCGCTCTAAATTCATTGTCCATTACTAATTTGTTTGGTCTCCCGAATTTAGCGAAATGTTCCATTATGAGAGCTTTTTTCGCTCTCCAGTTTCGATCTGTTATGCAATAAGCTGCTGCAAACTTGGTTAATTTGTCAATTACTGTTACAAAAGCCTGTTTCTTAAAATGGAATATATCTAAATGAATTATGTCGTTTTTGGCTTTTGGCATTTCAGTAAGTAAGAACTTTGGTTTGATAGGTTTCCTATCATACTTAATTTGTTGACATTTCTCACAGTTGTTTATAATTAACTGAATATGTTGTCTTAATTTAGGAAAATATATTTTATCTTTTAAATTGTAATAACATTCATTTATTCCACTATGCATGGATTCTTTAGTGTGATAAAGCGATAATTGTTTATGAAGTTCTTCTTCAGTTAATATCTCTTTAGCTCTTTTAGAACATCGAACGAATTTTGTATTTGGATCTTCTGAAAACATTGATATAAGGATTAACTGAATTTTATGGTAATCTGTGTCAGCTACTTCTGAATAGATTCCTGTATATCCTTGTTTAATATATCTTTTCAATTTATCCCTTATTAAATTTTCGTTATCTAATGGATTTATTTCAATTATTCTTCTTATATATAACGTAATTATTTCTTCGCTGGGACTATAGGTTAGTATTAATTGCGTTTTATATTTATTGACAATATCTTCTTTTATTCCTATATGGTCTAGCCTTTGTTCGTCCACCGAATGCATTGTATCCGACATTAATAAATTTGATTCTAAATCATTTTCCTCATTAATTTTTTGTACGTTTTCTAATCTACTCAAATAGTCTGCCACTTTATTTTCCTTGCCCTGTAAATATTCAATTTCGTAGTTAAACTCTTGAAGCTTTAATAACCACCTTTGATGTCTTTGTGAAAATTCTTTTCCTTTGTATTTACTATTAAGATATTTAATGGGGACATGATCTGTCACAATTTTAAATTTATTTCCGTACAAGTAAGGCCTAAAGTAATTGACAGCATAAACAATTGCCAAAAATTCTTTGTCCGTCGTAGAGTATTTTTTTTCATGATTGTTTAATGTTCTCGAAATATAACAAACAGGATGCCCTTGTTGTGACAAAACTGCTCCAATAGCATGATCACTAGCATCTGTCGTTACCACAAAAGGTTTATCGTATTCTGGATATTTTAATATTGGATGTGCTGTTATCAGACTTTTAAGATTTTCGAATGCTGCTATGTATTGTGGATCATTAATGTTTATCTTGTTATCTTTTTTTAGGTATTTTATCATGGGATACGCTATTTTTGAGTAATCCTTGATAAACTTTCTATAATACCCGGTCACTCCTAGGAAACCCTTTAACTGTTTCTCTGTCTTAGGTACGACTATTTCTTGTATCGTTTTAATCTTTTCTGGATTAGGTTTAATTCCTTCCAGTGTTAAAACATGCCCTAAAAATTCTGTATCTCTTTAGAAAGCTGCATTTGTCTACCTGGATTTTTAAATTGTGCTCTTGTAGTCTGGAAAATATTTTGCTTAATGATTTCTCATGTTCTTCCAAAGTTGTAGAGAACATCAGAATATCATCGAGATATACCACACATATTTGATTAATATAGTCTCGCAATATTTCGCTCATTAATCGCTGAAACGTAGCCGGGGCATTTTTCAGGCCAAACGGCATACGAACATATTCATACAATGCAGCTGGAGTTACAAAAGCAGTTTTTTCAATATCTTTCTCTGCTACCAGTATTTGGTGGTACCCTTTTGCCAAGTCCAAAGTACTGAAATATTGTCCCTACCTTGTCTAAAATGCTATCGATATTGAGTAGGGGATATTTATCATCAATTGTTACTTGGTTTAACCTCCTATAATCGACAACAATCCTAAATTTTTTAACACCTGAATTATCCTTCTTTTTTGGTACTACTATAATTGGAGAGCTATATCTACTACTACTCTTCCTAATTATGCCTTGGTTCTCCATTTCGTCCATTTGTCGTCGTACTTCAGCTTCATGCTGAGGTGGGTAACGATAAAGCTTGGAATTAATTTGCTCATTTGTTGTGGTTTTTATTTCATGAACCGCAGTGTTAGTGCTTGTTAAAATGTCACCTTCTTTAAATAGAAGTTTGTGATATTTTTTAATTAATTTGTTAACCATATTCCGTTCTCTTTCATTTAAATGATCTAATATAAGATTTTGTACTTCACTTACTTCTAGAACATTAACCTCTTCTTGGACGGTTTTTGTCAAGAACGGAAGACTCACTTTATTAGTCATAATGATTTCTTTATTTTCTATACTTATTTCTTCTACATTTTTTGTTATCCAGTCCATTCCTACCAAAAGAGCATATGGTTTGTCTAATTTCATCGCAATCCATTTCATTCTACCCTTTTCTGAATATTTAAATTCTATTGGACATAGAGTTGCAACTGTTTTATTAGGTTTATCTACTTCACCTTGAATAGTGTTAATTACTGTTGAAGTATCACTCACAATTTGATATTTAGAAGATGGGAATTTATTTTCATTCAATATACTTATAGTTGAGCCTGTATCTACTAGTGCTAAACATGTCTCGTTTTGTATTGTTAGTGTTATGAAAATTTTGTTTTGTTCCGAGGCTAATTTATAAAAAAAGCGTCATCAATAGAATTCGTTGCTGGTCTACTAATAGTATCTACTTCCATTGGTTCTGGTCTTTGTCTTGACTGTTGAGTTCTGTTATTCTGTCGAGTATTATTGTAATTATAATTATTATAAGTCTGTCTTAGCTGTAAGTTATTAGTTCTATATTGTCCTGTTCTATTCTGATAACCACTGTTTTGATAGTACGTTCTTTCAAATCTTTGATTACTTTGTTGACCATTAATTTTCTTTTCAATTTTTTTTGTTCTCATGATTTTTACTAAAAATTTTGCAAATCAGATTCATATTTAAATTGTTTTGATCCTGACCTATAAAACTATTCACTATATCTCTGATTACTGTTAATCGATTTTGCGTCATTATAGCATACGCTAATGAACCTGACATTAATTCTTTTGTTCGCTGTATTAGCATTCCACTGAAAATTTCTGTCACCATTTACGTCAAAAGCTGCGAATTTTGTTTTTTTGTTTCTACTATGCTTCTTAATTTATTGTCCAAATCTTTAATATTACTTACTCTTAATGTACTAATTTCCCTGGTTATTGCCATCTGATCTTTCAATGATTTGTAATGCCTTTTTAGTTGCTGCTCATTCGTCCCAATTAGCTGGAGGATTTACCTTCAATAAATTGTTTGCACTTCCTTGGATTTTTTCATTATAGATGATCTGGAACACCCTATCGGCTTCGTCTTCATGTTCCGCTAAAGCTGTAGTAACAGAATCGATGAAGGAAGGTAATGTTCCTTTCTCTCCATTGAATATTGGCATGTATCGAATTTCTTTTTCTATTCTTTGCCGTTGGTTTCTGGGCTGATTGTTCTGCGCCATGAGTTGAGTCAACGTCACTATGCACTGCTCGATATGATTTTGGTTTGCCATTTCGATATTTCTTCTTTGGTTGAATATTTTTTCGCGATTCCTTTGCCTCTCAATTGTGCTGAATTGATTCTCTCCCAGTGTTGTTTCTGCACAAGCCACTAAATTTTTTTTGGCTTATTTTGTTTCTCACTTTATTATTAAGAGGGAAAGCTACACAATTTCGTTATTGTTATTTTCTTTCAATGTTATTAACTTCGATTCGATTTCACTGGATGTCTTTTCTTTTGATAGACATCCTACCGACTGCGCCAGTTATATAATTTAGTCAATACGGAAATAAAACAAGCCGCGAGGTGTGACCCTTGAGGTCCACACGGTCAACTTCCCAGTAATATCTACATAAACATCAACAACATTACAACAATGAGAGGTAATAGTAACAGGAATGAGTTAATATGAATCATATCGTCTACGGGAGGGTCCATTGATTATGTAAGGTTTTTGGTCGATGAGGACAGATTGAATATTCACGCGGATCAATCGGTGGGGGCTTTTTTGTTCTTGAAAAATTTTGTTGGTTTTCAAAATTTATGCAATTTTTTTTAATTAAAAGACTATAAAAACTATTAAAAATCTGCTCAAATTATGCAAATATCTTAAAACTTTGATTGAATTTACAACAATTTTTTTAGAATAAAAGATATAAAGTAATAGCACTCGTATGAACCCTCTTCACATGGTAACTTTGAATGATTTTTTTATTTTTTATATAGTTTTCTTCATAATCATGGAATAAAATTTTGGTGGTTTCTCTCCAAAAACTGATAAGAATGTATAAATTTTATAAACTGGTATCACTGTGCTGTGCAAATCAAGTTAAAAAGATATTTTGTATGAAAAAAAACCATAATTTTTCGCATTGTCTTCTGTTAAATTAAAAAAGGCTGAAACGAATTTTTATAATGTTAAAAACTTCACAAAAATGTTAATACACGTCAACAGACACCTTTATGATGCAAATATTTTATCTGGTTCGTGAGATATAGTGAATGGATAAAAATGACCTTGAAAATCATGATGACTTTTAATGATTTTTTATTTTTTATTTATTTTTTTACGCAATCATGAGAAAAAGTTTTGATGACGTTTTTGCGAGCATTGTTTGGAGTAAATAAATTTTATAAACATTGATTACTAAGACTTGACAATAAGGTTAAAAATTTATTGTTTATGAAAAAAACCTAATTTTTTGCGCTTTTTTTTTTAAAAATTTTGAAAACCACTCCAAGAATTTTTTAAAAAATTTGATGGAATCACACAAACGTTAATATGCGTCGATTGACACCTTGTTCAAAAAAATCGTATGTTTGGTTCGCGAGATATAGCGCATGACAGAAATGACCTTCAAACGGGCAAAACAGCAAACCCCCCCGACCGAAGTTTTCCAAAAACTAATCAGCTCTTAAGATTGCAAAGACGCTTCGATTGACACCTCAACCAAGTCGATCGGACTTTGTTTACGTGAGTTATGCTCGTAGAAAAAACTGTCCACGAACGTACGTACGTATGTACGTACGTACACACACACACATACATACATCTCCCTTTCTAAAAACACTTTATATATACTCTATAGACCTCAAAACGTAAAGAAAAGTTGAAAATTTCAATTTCGATTTTCGAGGCGATTACAAGAACTTCCCATATACTGGGAAGTTAATAAGAAAAAATACACGATTATTCGAAACAAAATTTTATTAGCTTAATCCAATCGTCGCGATCCGGCAAGAACTCAACTCAAACTCAAACTAAATCAAAAATGCTAATTGCAACTTTCCCATGAGCTGCTTGTTTTAAAATATTTGCTCAAGAGTTTTCCCAGATGGTTCAGGTAACGTCACGTTGGTCACGTTGCCTGAAGCATCTGTGGTATACATAACCTGCACGTCGATCTTCACAACCTAGACTGTTTTCCATTTTCTATTAGGTATAACAACACTTACCCCCTGGTACAAACTAGAAATAAAGATGTATTTATTTGCAATATATTTTCACTACACCACAGCCCGCTTACCGAGCGAGGTGCCTA
The DNA here is from genome assembly GCA_963942545.1 of Oxycera nigricornis. Classification (NCBI taxonomy): domain Eukaryota; kingdom Metazoa; phylum Arthropoda; class Insecta; order Diptera; family Stratiomyidae; genus Oxycera; species Oxycera nigricornis. Next base: position 63,510,861 of record OZ012660.1, on the reverse strand, counting down.
GTCAATTCGGACGGTTCGATCGATTAAAAACGAAACTTCTTGGAGTATTCATTTAACTCAAACTGCGTTTTATTCAATAGTAGCGCGGATTTTATTTTGAATATTTATTTTGTCGAAGTACTATTCATATAATTTGAAATGGTGTTGGTAAATAAACGATAAACTCCTTGTGTTGCTCTGTGAAATAAAGGTTCTTTTATTAAAACTATTAACACATTCGTCGTCAACAAGTTTTTTCATAAAATGTAAAAAAAAAAATTCTTTGTGTTTAAGTTATATTTGCCGCGTCAGGCAATCCCAGTAACATTTAACGCAGAATTCGTTACTGACAGCACTGAATGGCAAGTTAAAGTACGGTACTCAATGTCAGTCACTGGTGACTGACATAGCCCAATTGGAGTATTCCAGTGTCAGTCACCCGTGACTGACAAGGCGGTCAATGTGTTAACTATTTACATTTATATTACATTTTTACCAGTGAAATAAAGAAACGACAATTAAAGTCTATTCTTCATTACCAAACACTATTCACACTATTAAATTTAATTTTTTAAACAATGGTACTCTCGACTTGAGGTTTTTATATCAACATGCGCTTCTGCACTTCAACCTATTTACCGCCTGTAGTACCCACGAGCGCGGCCCGTGCGAGCTTTGCTCTGTAGTACCGACGAACGCGGCCCGTGCGAGCTTTGCTCTGTAGTACCGACGAGCGCGGCCCGTGCGAGCTGGTCTCTGTAGTACCGTCGAGCGCGGCAAAATTCATATTAAGAAATACATTTCTTTATATCTCGCCCATTTAGAGAGAGAATTAGTTATACAATTTTCTAATTATCACAATCAAATTTCTCTTCTTCTATTGCACTTGCTGGGATAAGCTTCGTTATGTGGAACAAGTTTGATTCCGTTTTTTTTTTATGTCCTGTGTTGACTTTGTATATTGAACTTGATATCTTTTCCGTGATTTGGTATGGTCCAATTCTGAGTTCGCCAAGTTTTTTCCTATTGAGCTTGTTGCCATTTTCGACGTAGACCAAGTCTTTCACATTAAATTCAAATTCTTTCCTATGTTTATCAAAGATCTTATTGTAATTATGTGTTTTTTAGTGCTGTTTCTTTGTCTTTCATCCAGCTTTCTTCTGATTTTTCTTGTTTCAATTCGGTTGGCAAAATCGTTGTGTCTATTCCGAACAATAAATATTTGAGAGTAAAGCCAGTAACTGTATGTGTAGTTTCATTATACGTCTTTACGCATTCTTGAGCGATTGTTGTCCGTGCTTTTTTCTTGCCCCTTTCGTTTAATCTGCATCTAATTTTGTTGACTAGAGTTTGGTTTAATCCAAGGTATATAAACTAGACATGGTAACATCTTCCCGATTCCCAAATGCGTTCACTTCTGCGCATGTATGTCACAGAAGCCCCAAGTCGCCGAAAAGTGCCCAGTAGGAATAGCATCAACACCTTTTGGAAAACATGTTCCGCCCAGTAGAAAGGGAAAATGGCAAGTGATGTTGGAAATAAGCTTTATTGTTGCTGCTATTGCACCCACGCACCGAACAAGTCACCATCGTCACTTCACTTGTCTTTCGTTTACAAGTTTCCCACGCAATGCACCGACTATCCGCCGCCGATTTCCGCCATTTATACATTTTGAATTGTGGCGCCTCGTTTTCTTTCGCCTTGCCAGATGTGCACCCTATGTTTTGTTCATTTGGCAGCCCGATTTTTTTAGGCTAAATGGCGCACGAAAAGCCCGCTGTGCGAGCGAGTCGGAAGAAAAGCTGCGCACGGGTTTACCATGTCTAGTTTATATACCTTGGGTTTAATCTCTCATACAATCCGTTTGAAAATGCTGCATTTACCGCTGTGAAGACCATTGCTATCTTTTTCTTTTGTAGATATTCTTTAAATTCTTTCCAGTTTATTCCTCCATATTGGTCTGTAAGCAGCATCTCAATGTTTTCTGTATCAGCTATGTTACCAACTAGTTTGACAAAGTCCTTTGCGTTTTGTGTTTTCGAGGTTATAATAAATGCGTACTTTGTGAAATTATCTACTAGAAGGTGCAGATACTTCTTTGTTGATCTTGAACCACCAAATCCACCAAAAGTGTCTATTGAGACAATTTCAAAAGGCTTCGTTGTGGGACCAAGGTGTGACATAAGCCCGTATTTTTTTGTCCTCTTGATTCGTTTTTTATACAAATATCGCAATTTTTACAGGTCTCCTTTATGTTATGCGTTAAGTGCTTCGCTGTATATGTCGCACTAATCGCTTATTGCAGTTGTTTGACACCTATATGGCAAAAATCGTCGTGAATTTTCTCAATTAATTTAATACTGAAGTCTTCACTCAAGATGTTTTGTTTCCTTTGTAGTATATGTTGTTATTTTTTGTTTATTTTTTAAGTCATTGATGTCTTCGTTTTCCTCGTGGTCTTTTATGATGTCTTCTAGATTTATCACATTTACAATTTTCAACTGTTCTTCATCATTTTCTTGTGGATCTAGTACCGGGTTTCTGCTTAGACAGTCTCTAAATTTTCCTTACCTTTTTTGTATTTTATCTCCATATCATATTGTGATAGGTAATAGGTTAGGTCTCCTAATTCTTCATCAGTTCTTGATTTCAGATTCAGATTTTCTAGAGGTTTGTGATCGCTAAAAACTACGAACCATCTGCCGATTAACCAATATTGCCAATACCTTACTGCTTCTCTTATTGCTAGACATTCTAAGTATATTGTTTTTTTAACTTCCCAGTATATGGGAAGTTCTTGTAATCGCCTCGAAAATCGAAATTGAAATTTTCAACATTTCTTTACGTTTTGAGGTCTATAGAGTATATATAAAGTGTTTTTAGAAAGGGAGATGTATGTGTGTGTGTGTGTGTGTGTGTGTGTGTGTACGTACGTACGTACGTACGTACGTACGTACGTACGTTCGGAACACTTTTTTCTACGAGCATAACTCACGTAAACATAGTCATAGTCATAGTCATATCGAGTTCGTTGAGGTGTCAATCGAAGCGTCTTTGCAATCTCATGAGCTGATTAGTTTTTGGGATACTTCGGTCGGGGGGGTTTGCTGTTTTCGCCCCTTGAAGGTCAACCATGTTATGCGCTATATCTCACGAACCAAACATGCGATTTTTATGATTAAGGTGTCAATCGACGCGTTTTAACATTGATATGATTCTATCAAATTTTTAAAAAAATTCTTGGAGCCGTTTTTTAATTTTTTTAAAAAAAGTGCAAAAAATTAGGTTTTTTTTCAAAAACATCAAATTTTTAACCTAATTTTCAAACCTAAGTAATCAATGTTTATATAATTTATATACTCCAAATAGTTTTTGTGAAAAAACCAGCAAAAGTATTTTTCATGATTATGAAAAAAATTAAATAAAAAATAAAAAATCATTAAACGTTCAAGGTCATTTACGTCATTCATTATATCTCGAGAACTAAATATAATATTTCCATCATTAAGGTGTCAATCGACGCGTATTATCATTTTAATGATGTTTTTTTATGTTAAAAAAATCTTTAAAGTGGTTTTTTAAATTTATTGAAAAAAATTGGAAAAGTAGTGTTTTTTTCATAGAAAAATTCATTTTTCACCTGATTTGCACATCGTAATAATAAATGTTTGTAGAATTTATAAAATTTTATCAATTTTTGTAGAGAAACCAGCAATAACTTTTCTCATGATTACAAAAAAAATTAAATTAAACATAAAAAATCATTCAAAGTCACCATGTAAAAAGGGTTCATTCGAATTATAATACCTTAAATCTCTTATTCTAAAGACATTGTTGTAAAGTCAATCAAAGTTTATTAATATTTGCAAAATTTAAGCAGATTTTCAATAGTCTTCACATCACCATGTTTTAACTTTTATGAAAAAACTGCTTTGTAATCTGTCCCCACTCCGATGAATACTCAATCAATGGACGCTCCCGTAGATGAAACGATTAATATTAAGTCATTCCAATAACTTTTACGAGAAGTACATTTTTATTATTTGAAGTAGTATTATTTCCATAATTATTATTGTGTTTAATATTTTCAATATCTTTTTAGATATTACTGGGAAGTTGACCGTGTGGACCTCATGGGTCGCACCTCACGGCTTGTTTTCTTTTGTGTTTCGTTTAATTTTTTTGAGAAGTAAGCTACAGGTTTTCTTTTCCTCCAGATTGAATTTGTTTAAATGTAGCTCCTACACCTTTTATTGAAGCGTCTATGTATATTCTTATTGGTAAATCTTTATCAAATATTTCCAACACTGTTTGTGAGCATAATTTTTTCTTTATCTTTTCAAAAAAAAATTGGCATTCTTCTGACCATTTAAATTTTTGGTTTTTTCTTAAAAGATTATGCAATGGTTCTAATATTACTGCGCTTTTTGGTATATATTCATGATAAAAATTTATTTTTCCCAATTGCTTGATATTTTTGGATTTTCTGGTGTTGGATTTTTTTTATCGAAATTAGGTTGTCTTTTAGTGGCCTAATTGACTTATTTTCAATTATGTGACCAAGGTATTTCACCATATTAGCAGCAAATGTGTATTTTCTAAATTTCAATTGGAATCCTTTTTTTATCGCTTCCAGCAGCTTTGTTAAATGACCGATATGTTCTTTGAAGGATTTTGAAAAAATTAAAGAATTTGTAGGCTAAGGTGACTGGCGCTGCAAAAGGGCTATATGATTCTTCTATCAAATTTTTTTCTAATAGTTTTGAGATTTGATTCTCAATTTCTATCTTATCATCAATAGTACATCTATAAGGCCTCTTGCTGCAGTACTGCTCTGTAATGAGTTCTATTCTTGCTTCATATTCTTTAACAGTTCCTATATCGTATTTATCTTTTGCAAAAATTGTTTTATACTTTTCTATCAGTGTTTCTATTTGAGCTTTTTTGTGTTTGGTCTAGATTATCCATTTTTATTTGGAAATCTTCTGCCTTCACATGCTCATTGAAATTAACTGAAAATTTTTGTAAGACATCTGTTTTTTCTATTTCATTTATAACAGATTGCATCGAAAATGATTTATCATCTTTTACTTTATTTTCTATGTTTTTTGTTTGTGTGATTTTTAAATTTTCATCTTGATTTAGTCTGAACATTTTTATCATGTCCAGTCCTATCAATAGATCATAGTGAAAATTTTCATCATCAACAATATAAACATTAACTTTCTTCTCAATATCAAAGATTTTTAATTTAGTTGAACCGCTAGTTTTTTTAACACCACTAATTGTAATTAATTTTGCTGTATTTGATGAGTTCTTTCTATTTTTTATATTTAATAATTTTGCGTTTATTAAGGATGCGTTTGATCCTGAATCATAAATTCCAAATACTTCTACTTTATCTTGTAATAGTAGTTTAATCTTAATTCGTGGTGTACTTACAGGTTTTTTGAATCATCATCACTTAGTTCTGCATCAATTGTTGAGTTATTAATTTTTGATCTAGTTTTTTCTTGTTTCATATTGGCCTCAGATTTAAACCAACAATCAGCTTCAGAGTGATAATTTTTTTTCTTCAAATACTGCAGGGTGTTTTCTCTTCACTTTTTGCTTTAAAATTATTTTTTTGGTATTTTTCATTTTTTTAAACTTGTTTTGTTTACTAAATATTCTAAATTACCATGATCATTGAATAAATCTTTAGTTGTTATTTCTTCTCTATTGAGTTTTTCAACTATGTTGTCTGGTAGTCCATGTGCTATGATGTCCACTAAATTTCTTTGATTCCATTTTGGTGCCACTTCAAGCAAGAGTCTTTGCTTTTTTGACGCATATTCCACAAAGAATCCTGACTGGTATTTGAAATTTAAAGCGTACCTGCTATTTGTCCAACCTTTGTTTGCAAAAGATGTTAGAAAATTTTCTGTCCAGATTTCCCATTCAGACTGTATAGTATTTTCTATCATCATTGAACCATGCCAGTCCAAACATGGTTTTTCTAAGAATATTCTCATTATTTCAATTTTTTCTTCATTTCTTGTTATTTCTAATCTTGAACATTCTTTTTCAAATATCTTTAGCCACTCATTAGCGTTTCCTTTACCATTGAATTTTTCTATCATTATTTTTTCTGATAATTTTCTTAAACTTGGTCTTTCATCCCTTTCTTTATTTTTTATCATTAACTGAAGTGCCTTAGCAACTTGACCCGTTATTGGGCTTTCATTTATATTTGAATTATTGTGCTCATTATTAGAAATTTCTTCTGGGTATTGGCCATTTATAATGAAATTTTGGTCTTCATCCCAGTAAGCTTTTTGCATGTTTTCAGTGACATTTATATAGACATTCCTCTTATGGTGTCTTTTTTTAAAGTCTTTTTCATATTTGCATAAACAGACGTTGTAATTTCTGCTTTTTGTGCCTCTTTCGGAACTTTATAACAAACATCATCTTGTGTCGTTATTGAGGTTATGCATAGCTCACTTGATTTCCCATCTTCTGTTGCATTCATGATGACCTGAAACTTTAGTTTTTCCATCTTAATTAAACGATTCAAGTTACCTATGAAAAAGTACACTTGCAATCAAGACAAATTGTCGTTTTATAATGTGAAATGGTGTTGGTAAATAAACGACAAACTCCTTGTGTTGCTCTGTGAAATAAAGGTTCTTTTATTAAAACTATTAACTATTTACATTTGTATTACATTTTTCCCTGTGAAATAAAGAAACGACATTACAGTCTATTCTTCATTACCAAACACTATTTACACTATTAAATTTAATTTCTTAAACAATGGTACTCTCGAGCTGAGGTTTTTATATCAACATGCGCTTCTGCACTTTAACCTATTTACCGCCCGCTTGAGTGTAGGTACACACTGGCGTCAAAAGTAATCGTGACGCCGCGTCATTTCTATCTGCGTCATTTTGGCTGGCAATGCACACTTGCGTCCTATCGTCGATTTGACAAATAGTTGACAGTTGATCAAACCGTTGATCACAACTGCAGTGCTGCCAAGGTTCTCTCTTCGTTTTCCTCGCGAAAAACTTTAAATTCCTCAATTTTTCACAAAATTCCCCACACAATAAAAAATAGCAAATAACAAGCAAAGATTCTTAGAAAAAACTAGAGAATCGTTTATGACCCTAAGGTTTTACTAAGAAAAGAGCATCCACAACTGCAAATTTCCAACTAAATCGAGACGAAAGAATATAAAAACCTTGGTCCCGAAATAGTGTTATTAGTTCGAGAAATTTATGTGAATTCCTCACAATTCCTCAAAATTAAAACCCCCCACAGCATTCCTCGCATAGGCCAAAATTCCTCGCATTTTGAGGAATTCCCCACACATTGGCAACCCTGCAACTGCCTTCACTCGCATCTGACGCAAGTGACGCTGCGTCATGTGTGCACTGCCCCATATACGCCAATGAAAATGGTGCAACGCGGATAGGCGATAGCTATCTGCGTCCCACAGAACCGGCGTCACACTTGACAGCTATCCGATATGACGCTAACGCTCGATAGGTGTCCGCGGCATGTGTGCATCGCTTCATTTGTGTCTAAGTACTTCTTCCTATCGGCTTCATCGTGACGCAGCGTCACGATTACTTTTGACGCCAGTGTGTACTTACACTAACCGTGCGAGCTGGTCTCTGTAGTACCGACGAGCGCGGCAAAATTCAAATTAGGAAATATATTTCTTTATATTCATATTAGAATAATAATAGATAATTAATTTATGTTCAATTATTAATTTTTTTATTGACATTCTCTTTAAACAGTTTTAAGCAATTTGAAGTATACAAATATCCTTGATTGTTATGTTCAATCGGGAAGAAGATAAGGAGTGAAACATCAACAAAATTAATGGGGCAAATCGCTTGTACGTGCTCGTGGAACTAACATTCGAAAAAAATCATAGGCGTACGATGCTAAATTTGCGAAAGGACCAAAACATTTGGCGCGAAATAATTTGATTGAAAATTTCGATGCAAAAATTACAAAATTTACCAAATTGCCTCCCTCTTCCTTTTTCGACCGGGTTTGGGACCGACTCCGACAGAATTACTGCGCCATCTTCATTGGCTGAAGTTTAATTTTTGAATTTTTCACGACGTAACAGAACGAAGGTAGCCTGTTATATGCCTCTAAAATGCACAATTTTATTGTAGCGCTGCCTACTTGGAATGCTTTCCAATTTTTGTTTGGCTATAAAATGATATCGGGTCTGTAGGTATGTTTCAACAATGGATTCCAACACTGTAGTGTTGTGTTTCCATCTAATGCCTTTGATGTTTTTCAAAAATATGTACCCCAATGAAATCGGCTTGAATGCTATTAGAAATTTTAGAAATGTTGATGTTTGCTTGTTTAGAATAGCGAATACGGTGCATAGCTGGTATCTACGAATCTGTTGTTCGGTTTTCTTGCAGATTTTCACGACACTTTCTGATGAAACTTTAAGCATTCCTCTGCTTTTGTACTCAACAAGTCAAGGTAAAATTAAAAAAACCGATTGAAATTGAGATTTTCACCACCGGAGCTTTATTACGTGAAGCGTTACGGACACATATTACACAAGCACATTAATTTGGACACCACCGCCACCCAAAACCCAAATATTTCCACATGTTTCACGACATACGAAAATTCCGATTCTGCTCTGCTCTCTTAGCGCGCTCAATTCACATTTTCTCGAACATAACGGAAATAAATTCGAAATATTAAAATCAAATTGTGTTTCGTTTACGAATTTGATGTAATGCCGCAACAGTGAAGCTCTCCATTTGACTTAAGACCATATTTTTAAAGGAAACATCACGAAAAATCATCCCCGAGTTTTTGTCCCACACACCTATAAGGCTTTATACGCTTCATGCCGTTCCTTAGTTTCCTTCTTCATTGGTTATGCTTTAATTTGATTTTGAAATTATCTGTCAAATTTCTTCATTCTATTTTCAACTTAATATCTAACACATACAGTTCGTTCTCAATTAAGAAATTTTCTCATTTTGTGGTAGTTTGATGTGGTTTTGTCCGTACATTTTGCGAATAGATCTGAATGTGACATATCTAATTAGAAAATGAAAACGAGGGTTTTATAATAAAAATATATAATATAACAATAACGTTTGCTATCTTAAATTATAAATATATATTAAACGCAATTAAACTGTAAGTAAGACATATAACGTCTATAGAGTCTTGACAACTTACACTATATCGTTTCAGGCAAAAATTTCACAAAAGGAAAAAAACCGTTTGGACAGTTTTTCGAAAAAGCACTACCGATGCATCTAAAGCTGTATGCAAAATTTGTAATAAATCTTATTCATTAGGAAGCCACGAACCCAGAAAACATACATTGCCTGGATTAAAGCAATATCTATTAAAGTTTCATGACGTCGAATACAGGCAAGTATTAAAACGACAGTCAAAAATAGACGAATTAAAAGAAGCTAAATTATAGGGAACGCATTCAAATTTCTCAATACAAGTATTGAGTACTAACCAACCGAATCTTGTTCAGTTTACGATTATTTAAATTTGTACAATGGCCTGATGATCATGAAATTGCAAAAAGGATTGACAAAGCAATAATGGACCTCATAATCGTGGACATGCTGCCGTGTACTTTAGTGGAAGGCGAAGCGTTGCGGCGACTCAATTTCACTGATCCCCAAGCGGTTCACAAATATGGCATTAAATCTGAAAAATATTTTAGAACATCACTGATGCCGCAAACATATGAGAAAGTCAAGTCTAAAGTAAAAGAGTTGTCATCACTGATATCTGGACCAATGCGTGTAAATCATGTTCACTTCTTAGCTTTACAGCTTATTTTGTCGTGAGCCATCAACGCCTTAAAGTTATATTGGGTGTATGCGTGCTGGAACAAGACCATATCAATAATTACATTGAGCAAAAGTTTGCAGAGATGGTGAATGAGTGGAGTTCAAACGGCAAGATTGTTAAGTTCCTACGTGACAATGCAGCAAACATGGTTTGAATCTATAGGTTGTGTGGCACACACGCTTGGTGATATATTTTCAGACGATAATACCAAAGATTTATTTAAAAAAATGCAGAGAAATCGTAGGCAATCGCATCCACAGTGAGCAATCAGCCATAAAACTGTCAAAATGTCAAAAACAATACGGTCTGCCAGAGTATACTTGAGTGCAAGATATTAATGTGAGATGGAACAGCACATATTGGATATTACAGAGGATTGTAGAGCAAAAGAATGCAGTCAATTTGTACAGTGTTGAATATGAGAAAATTGATACTTTAATTTCTAATGAATGGGATATTATAAAGAACCTCAGCCGTTTTGAAATTCTTTTATGAGGCCACGATTGATTTATCATTTGATAACGCATGCATCTCAGTAATAATACCTTTAATATCATTATTAACCCGCAAACTGCAAGTTTGACCCGAAAACCAAGATGAGATGATGAGAAATATGAAAAACTCGCTGTACGAACCTTTAAACATAAAATTCTCTTTTATAAAAAGGCACCCTGAATTGATGGCTGCGATATTACTGGACCCAAGATTTAAATCGAAATACCTCAATTTCGATGAAGTGGATGTTGCAATGACAGAAATAATATCTTTTTTGGCGGAGCATAACGATGACGACTTTGTACTGTCAGGCAGCGGAGAAAATGTTGCCAGCTTCCAACATACAGCAAGTAAAGTCTTTTGGATACATACGATGACGATAATAATTCTAATAATATGGAGATAACTGGATCTGAAGATCAAAAAATTGTTTTGAAAGACAAAGTTCAGCCTTTCCTAGCGGAGCCATTTCAATTCAATTTTTATTCAGCCAAAATACTTACACGGTTCTTATTTAAATAGGCACTAGTTTAGAGAATTGAGCGGTGGCTCTTACAACTATAAATATAAAAATAGACTGATATAAAATAATATAATTATGGTAGAAGGAAAATCTATAACTTATAATTTAACTTAACAACTTACTCCTAAATTTAAATAATAATGGCATTCTTACGGAAAATGGTTTGGTTTCTTTAGAAAATTTCACCAAGTGTATAAATTACAGCTTTAGTTTGCGTATTAGTGCATTAGCAGAAGAAACGCATGTGTTCAGGAATCGATCAGAGATAGTAATGATATTATTTGCAATTAAAGGGACTTTTGTAATTTCGTGAAGATCATTAGTGGGATAATAGAATGGAAGGGCTAGCATCATTTTTAGAAGTTTATTTTCTTTAACTTGAATTTTTTTAATATGGGATTTTGCGGAACTCCTCCACACTACGGCTCCATATAGTAGTATTGGCTGAAACATAGACTTGTAAATTAATATTTTGTTTTTTGATAGAGAGGGAAGACCGTCTATTGATTAATGGGTATAGTAGCGGAGCCATTATTGCAAGGTAATGCAGACATATATTGGAATAGCAGTCCATATCTTATCCTGAGAAAAGCGATCTTTAATTATCTTTCTGCTCCGCCCACTAATGTTCCAAGCGAGCAGCTTTTTAATGCCACTGGACAAATATTCGCAGATCTTCGGAGCAACCTGCTTGGTGAACATGTAGAAAAACTGCTTTTTTCAACGTACAATATTAGACTTTAATTTGTGATCTAAAAATTATATTTGTTTTTTTCTTGGGGAACTGATTTTTAAATTAAGTACTTTACTGTTAAGACTGATTAATTTATCATTAAAACAGCATGTGGCTTTCTTTCTTTGTGGAGACTGGTAATTAATTATTAGTTATTAATATGGTAACACATTACTAATTGCAATTAAAAGATCTAAATGTGATTGTAATCGCAATTAAAATTAAAGTACGCAATCAATTAGGTCCTTTCTTTATAATGTAAGTGTTGATTATTAACAATTTTTTGTTCCGAGAAGTATTTGTTAATTTTTATTTGTTTTACAGCAGTAATATCAAAAAAATATAATTATTTTTTCACATACATACTTCAATTAGTGTTTTTAATTTTGTTCAAAACGTGTTAACTGTCTTGATAAGTTTGAAAATAAGCCAAATTTTAGTGAACAATAGATTTTTAACACGTCTAAAAAGTTTTGGTTTCGCCGAAACTGAAACAGATACCGAAGATTCGGTTTCGGTAGAAAGTCCTGTTTCGGTCGGACACTAATTGAAACCATCTAGTTGAAAGTTAGTTCAGAATTGAGTGTATAAATGTTTGAAATGCGAATAGGCATTCATAATAGCGGATCACATAGCAAAGGATGAACGGTACTAAGAGATCCATCAGTATCTACAAGAAGTCTATTAGGATTATGGTAGTTTTGATTTGTTTCCGAGGCACGTTTCGGAAAATTTACCAATTGACCTGAGTTATCAACATCCATTAGTTTAGGCTGACCGAACCTAATACGGGATTATGAGGAACTGCGATTGTTTTGAGAATATTTATAGCCAATTCGAATTCCAGAATCCCGTTGAAGATATTCAAACAAGTTTGGTATTGGGAAGGATATGTTCCGAGGGGAATTAAATTGTTTGGTATAGTTAATGTTTTCTGAATAAGCAGTATTATAGGGCTTCGTTTTATTAAAACTTGAGTTTTTATTGGGTTTGCTTTCGAGTTAGATAAGTCACGTAACTACCTGCGGTTAAAATTTGCAGTGCTTCCTCTAAACTTTGAGGATTTCTGCTAAACGGAACACTTTTCACTGATGAATTGCTGATATAACTATATATATATATACAGGGTGTCCAGAAATTGCCGCACAGGCTCCTCACCACGTGATGTTTTTGGACAATTTTAAGCAGAAAATATTATAAAATTTTTTTTCAATTTCTTAACCATTTAGCTGCCACAGGCGTTTTAAAATTTTGAAAAAATGCTGTTCTTAAATTAGTAAAAACGCAATATCTTCACAGTTATGAAAGATACAACACTCAAACAAACAATAAAACACATAAAATAGTTTTTTGCTACTATTTGAAGCTATTTTGTGAATATGAAGTGAGCATATTGGGAGCGACAGTTCTCGAAAGTCGAAGAAATGTTTTTTTCTATACGAAAATTTTGCATTTTTCCTTATTTTCCTTTAATTTTCACGTTCATAATGCAAAATCTTTTTTCAAAAATTGAATCTCTGTTGTTTTATTGTTAAAAAGTTGGAGCATCGTTTTATCTTTATTTGCCAATTTCTAATTACGCCTGCAAATTCTAAAACAAAAATTCAAAAAAGTGTCTAATATGCCTACTAACAAAAATCGAGCAGGTAGAACCTTCTCAGACGGTGACGGTAAACGGTGTTTGTGATTAATTAGTGCTTTAGCTGATTATAAGCGTTCATAAAACCTTTTGAAAATTAGTTTTTAATTGATTTGAAAGCATTTACATTCGGATATAATCAGTCAACACTTATGGGCTAGAAAATTCACATCCATAAATTAGGATGGGGCAACGCTTGGTCGTCATACGATGATAACAAGTAGAAAGCAGTATTTTACGAGACAAATACCTTTTTGTAGAATTATTTAACAGTTTTTATTGATTGGCTACTAACGATCAGAAATGGAGTACTCAGCCAATGAATACTTCGACATGATTCTTGTGCTTGGAGCATGTGAAATAAATAGTCAGCGTGCATCCTTCGAGTATAGAAGACGATTCCCTAACAGACGACATCCAGATGCCAACGTCTTCCGGAGGCTTGAAATTCGAGGACGAGAAACAGGGAGAATTGCTCAAGGTGCGCGATCGGACGTGGGCCGACCTAGGGCTTCAAGAACACCTGCCGTCGAAGAAGCCGTATTCAATTTCGTTGTGCAAGACCCAGCTTGCAGCACAAGGGGAATAGCAAGAGAATTGGGGCTTAGAAAGTCAACAGTGCAAATCATTTTGCGAAGTTTAAATTTGCACCCTTACCACTTTTCGAAGGTGCAAAAATTACATACAGAGGATTACGCAAAGCGAGTGGATTTTTGTGAATGGCTACAAAGAAAAATTCTACGAAGCCCAAACTTTAAAAAAAATATTGTTTACGGACGAACGCCTCTTCACCCAGGAAGGAATATTTAACTGCCACAACTCCCATTGGTGGAGCTAAGCCAATCCGTATATGGTACGTGGAGGACATCACCAAGTTCGATGGAGACTTAACGTTTGGGCAGGTATTATTGGAGATCAACTTATAGGGCCATATATTCTCCCGGACCGCTTAACTGGCCAAGGCTACAAACATTTTTTGGAGAATGTATTACCAACATTATTGGAAAACCTACCACTTTCAAGGAGAAGGAGGATGTTGTTTCAACAGGATGGAGCACCTCCACATAATTTCGGAGAGGTTACAACTTTGCTGCATCAATAATTCCAGGATCGCTGGCTTGGCTAGGGCGTTATGGTCCCGTGCGGTGGCCTGTAAAATCTCCGGATTTAAACCCGTTAGATTGTTTTCTGTGGGGACATTTAAAATAAATTTTTTACAAGGAGACTCCTGACACCTTGGAACAACTTTGTTCGAAAATTACCAATGCCAGCGCCCAAATAACAAGCGAGATGTTGTCACGTTCGATACGGAGCCTAAAAAAGAGAAGCAGGTCTTGTTTGACAATGGAAGGAAGCCACTTTGAACATATGCTGTAAATAATTTTAATAAAAACATTTCAAATACACATTTGTTTTATTGTTCATTCAAAAGATTCTGATTGAAAGCACTTTCGTGTGGGGACAGCCGAATACTTCAATTCAGAACGCAAATTTTATTTTAGACGCGAATTTTATTTTAGACGCGAATTTTTGGTAAAAACTGTTTGCATTTATAGTTCTTTTGCAATGAAAGTTTGATAGTTTAGAGGAAAATGATGTTCTAACTTTTTAACAATAACAAAACAGAGATTTAATTTTTGAAAAAAGATTTTGCATTATGAACGTGAAAATTAAAGGAAAATAAGGAAAAATGCAAAATTTTCGTATAGAAAAAAACATTTCGACTTTCGAGAACTGTCGCTCCCAATATGCTCACTTCATATTCACAAAATAGCTTCAAATAGTAGCAAAAAACTATTTTATGTGTTTTATTGTTTGTTTGAGTGTTGTATCTTTCATAACTGTGGAGATATTGCGTTTTTACTAATTTAAGAATGGCATTTTTTCAAAATTTTAAAACGCCTGTGGCAGCTAAATGGTTAAGAAATCGAAAAAAAATTTCATAATATTTTCTGCTTGAAATTGTCCAAAAAATCACGTGGTGAGGAGCCTGTGCGGCAATTTCTGGACACCCTGTATAGTAGAACCTTGATTATCCGGGGTTCGATTATCCAGATCTTCAATTAACCGGGTTTTTTTTCCTTCATTCGTTTTTTCTTTAATTTTCCTAATTAACCGGGGATTTCCTTTTTTCATCCATGTATTCATTTTGTCTTAGATTTTCCAGCGTTGTGTTTGAATGTTCTAATAAAATTTAAGTCTACCTGAACGGTGAAGAAATAAACACTCGTACATATGAGAGATGAATCATTTCTGAAAAGTAATTATGTATGAACTTCTGGTGTCGACGCTTTTAAAAAGAATCCTCCGTCTAATGTTTTTGTTTGAAAATTCAGCGAAACTCTTCCCCTAACGTTTTGTGTCTCAACATCTCATTTCAGCGTTGTTCAATAATTTGAACTGTATGCATTGAAAATGTCGACAAAACATAAGCGTACCGTCTTATCACTTGAAAAAAAGCTGAAGTTATAAATCGCGTTGGTGATAAAGGTGGAAGTGTAAAAAAAATCGCCATAGAATATAGAAATGGCGAACAAACTGTCCGCGATTTAATTAAAAAATAGAAAAAACATTCGGCAATTCGTTTGTTCGGCAAAATCAATTGCTTCTTGTTCTTCCCGGAAAATGTTGAAGACATCAAGAATGGTGGAACTCGATAGAGTGGTTAAAGCAAAAACGGTCAGAAGGACCGATTGTAACCGAGAAAGCTTTATGATTTTATAGAGAGTTAAAATTTGATGAGCCTTCGCAAGGTTGGCTTAGTAATTTTAAAAAACGACACGGTATTAGGCAACTCGAAATTCAAGGAGAGTCTGAGCGGCGAAATTGTTGCTGCAAACATTTTTCAATGAAAACTCTGCCGCTTTAAAAAGTGAGTGTGATTTGCGTGAAGAACAAATTTATAATGTCGATGAAACCGGTTTATTTTGGAAAATGTTGCCCTCTAAAACACTAAAATCAGCCCCTGGGTCATAAGTCCAGCAAAGAGAGATTTGCAGTTTTCACCTGTTCTAACGCCACTGGGACACACAAATTAAAGTTATCTGTAACAGGAAAAGCTAAAAACACGGTCATTTAAAAGAACCGAAGTGATGAATCAAGCGATATTTACGGCGCGGTTTAAGGAGAAATTTGTGTCTTCCGTGCGTTATTATCTGGAAAAACAAGGGCTTCCTCAGAAAGCTGTACTACTTCTTGACAACGTTCCATCCCATTCTGGGCAGTCAATTTTGAAATCTGATGATGACTCGATTTTCTTTCATTTCTTACCAGCAAATGTTACCACTGATTCAGCATTTGGACCAGGGTGTTATTTCTAGTTTAAAAAGACTATAGAAAAAAATATTTTTACGATTTCTCCT
This sequence comes from Oxycera nigricornis, assembly GCA_963942545.1. Classification (NCBI taxonomy): domain Eukaryota; kingdom Metazoa; phylum Arthropoda; class Insecta; order Diptera; family Stratiomyidae; genus Oxycera; species Oxycera nigricornis. Next base: position 63,494,266 of record OZ012660.1, on the reverse strand, counting down.
TGAAGTGGTGCAAAAAGAAAATCTTTAAGAAATTTTGCAAAAATGGAAAGTAAAAGACGCAATTTTTGCTATTTGTGAAGCTTGGAATGAATTACCGAATTCGACATTAAAATTGGCATGGGCCAAAGTACTCGACCCTGAACTTGAGCAGTCTTCTACTGACCATACATTAGAAGCTTTGGCTGCTGAAAAACAAGTTGACGAATTTTTAGCTATGGCTCAGTCAGTTCCAGGTTTCACTGATGTTGATCAGGCGGACGTGATTGAATGGCTTAATGTAGATGATAATTTGAAAGGATATGAAAAATTAAGTGATATGGAAATAGCTGAGTTGAATAAAAGTGACGCTTCTACATTTGAACTTCGACCAGAATCAGACAGTGAAGAAGAAATCTTAATAGAGACGAACAAAGAAAAAATTCCTCATTCAAAAGCCATAGAAAGTATCGAAACTCTACTAAATTATTTTGAACAAGAAAATGCTCACTACACAAAAATATTAGAATTACGAGAAATGAGACGAGAGATCAGAAACAAAATGTTGAAGAAACAAACCAAAATTTTGGATTATTTTTTTTGAGTGTTGTATCTTACATACCTGTGAAGATATTGCGTTTTTACTAATTTAGGAACGGCATTGTTCAAAATAATTTAGTAGAGTTTCGATTCTTTCTATGGCTTTTGAATGGGGAATTTTTTCTTTGTTCGTCTCTATTAAGATTTCTTCTTCACTGTCTGATTCTGGTCGAAGTTCAAATGTAGAAGCGCCACTTTTATTCAACTAAGCTATTTCCATATCACTTAATTTTTCATATCCTTCCAAATTATCATCTACATTAAGCCATTCAATCACGTCCGACTGATCAACATCAGTAAAACCTGGAACTGACTGAGCCATAGCTAAAAATTCGTCAACGTGTTTTTCAGTAGCCAAAGCTTCTAATGTATTGTCAGTAGAAGACTGATCAAGTTCAGGGTCGAGTACTTTGGCCCATGCTAATTTTAATGTCGAATTCGGTAATTCATATAGTAGAATCTCGAAAAAGTTAACCGAAATGTCCCAAGGGTAATTAACTTTTTCGAACTATTAACTTTTCTAAGTGGTTTTCAAAATTGAAAAAAATACAATAATAAACATAGATTTTTCGTAAATAACACGCTAAATTTATTTCAATGACTTCGTTTTCATCATTACAAAAAAAATTGTACCGGCTGGTTTATGGTTCTCAGTCACTCTTGATCATTTTCGTGCGATATATTAATTAATTTTTGTGGAGTCGTTTGAAGAAGCAGTCGAGACTTGTTTGATTCTTTTCTTTTGTGTAATAGCTCTTGATCATTTTCGTACGCATATGGACAAGGTCTGCCACCTGATTTGCATCGTTATTGTTTTCAAACCATTTTATCAAGATATTGATGCTTTCAACTGCTTTCGAGAAGCTCACTTTTGGTTGTTGAATATCTTCCTCGATAATTGACCCGTCGTTATCATTATCGGAAACTTCGAAATCATCGTTATCTTCCGCAATTTGATCCTTGTTCCAATTTTCAATGACATCAATGCTGATGTCAACATTATCACCCAACTTCGACATCAACAATTGAACTTCTCGAAGTGTATCGTCGTAAGCACTATTTGATTTAATCAATTTAGACAACGGAATGTCGTCTTCACTATCGCATTTATACGGGCCAAATTGCCCCTTTAGTGACGAAAAAAACGGTTGGTTTGAAAAATTCATACGCTCAGAAAAGTTAACTGAAAAGTTAACTTTTTGGAGCGGCACGTGGAAGCTGAAATTCGATTAACTTTTACGCGAGTTAACTTTTTCGAGATTTTATTGTATATATGTATATATGTATAATATATATATATATATATATATATATATATATATATATATATATATATATATATACACGTTGTACGTATTGATTGTTTGAAGTTTGTGTATCTTACATTAATTTATTAATAGGTTTTCATATGTTTTCATGTATTTTTGCCTGTACATTCAAACACTTTCATTTATTTTGGAAAAGACAACTGAATGATGGATTTTTATATTGCAGATGTTTCTGGAGGAAACAGTGCTTCCATTTTAGACGCGATCCGCCGATGCTTGGATGTTTCAAAACACATTAGTTTTATAAGGAATCAATTAATAGATGGCTGCTCTCAACATCTGACATTGGAAAAATCTGCAAACTACAAAGCGATCAACTATCAGCAAGCATTTTATTTAGCTACATTAGGAGGCGCTGAAGCACTTCATGTAGATCATATCGTTGGAAACTTTATAGTTGGGAAAAGTTTCGACGCACTATTAATTGAATCCTCTAATATCCCGATTTTCGATGAAATTATAGACACGACCCCCGAGACCCCAGAAAGCTATGTATTAAAACTACTGCAGAAATTTATATACACTGGAGATGATCGAAATATTGTGCAAGTATTTGTTGAAGGAAAGCGAATTAAGTAAACAAAAGTCTAATAAAAATTTCGCTGTAAATGTTTCTACAAAAGATATATCTAGTGAATAAAGGTATATAGGTGTGCAATAGTTGTTTCAATATAATATTCCGTGGTCGGTGATGAAAGAAAATTGCGGCTGGTTCAATAGTCCGGACTCTATGATAGGAGATGGTCGTCATGCATGGAATATTCTGCCTGCAAATGTAAATGACTTAGAACTGCACACGTACAGATTTACCCGCTACATGATCTACCACGGTCCAAATTCGTGGGTTTTCGGACAACTTTCGTCTAAACGGTTTTACGTAATGCTCTGGGGGCTTGTAGTTGTGGTATTTTTTGTCATCTGAGCACGCAACAGTGACATCTTGCGGAAATTGGGTTCAGGCTAACTGCTGCCTCCGTCCCGGTAAAACCCTGGTAGGTCTCGCGGTACGTTCGAAGCTTTTCATCTCTAGTATGGAAATGTAGGTTCAGTTGAGGTTACACTCCTGATTGGTCCTTGACCCGATTCTGAGCACATACCCGCATAAGGGACTGTGTCAACTCTCGCATGCCTCCCTGTTTTGGCATACACAACCATGGGGTCCCAGGGGGACTCGCACAATGAGCAGAGCTAGCGCGAGGGAGACGCAATCAAAATATTTCGCAAAAAGACAGTATAGATGATTCACTCGTTCTTCTTGTGGGAAGAAGACCGCGATGTCCAATCGGACTGCAACCAGCCAACTCTTCACTTCTTCGAGGGGTACATGTAATAAGGCAGCTATGCCAGGGGCATGTACTTCCTCAGTTAAGCAACGACGAATAAGCTGGCCCGCACTGTTGCTGGCGCGACCTCCACCACTGCCTCATGAGGTGTTAAAAAGCAGCAATACCCTTCAATAACGGCTTACAGGGATAGAATGTCTACGTACAAAGTCCTGAAAATGCTGAAAGATTTACTTCTCAATGGTCTCCCAGAAGGACAAAATCTCCCTTGAATGGGTAACAGCCACAATAGAAGCCCACAAAGCATCTACTCAAAAAGCAAGGGTCAATCTTCATCTAATGAGGCAACCCCAATTCAGCTGAGCGCCCAAGCGCAGGTCTCCAAGATTGGTCACGTCTGGCCCTTTTATTGCAGCGATCAAAGAGAGCCTCGTGTGGGCTGTCACCGACAGGAGTAGCAGCAATTTCCACAATAACACCGTTCAATTGGAAGGTGGTTGGAATCATTGTTCTTGGGATGTACATGTCCCCTCTGGAGGCGAATCCCGGCTCTCCACCAACTTGTGATGCTGGCTGAAACCAGGGTTACGTAAAACTGGTGATCTGCACAGATCAACGTTCAGCGAATCTGTACAAAAAAGGCTATTGACAGATTGGGTGAAGTCTGGCCCGGAGCAAAACTTGAGGCTGTCTCAGAGAAAGACATCCCGAATCATCTTCGGTTCAGGACATAAATACCGGTGGAGCTCAGGAATGTTGACCTTCCGCTGCCCAGCGATGGGCAGCGAGATGCTCTTATAATCCTCGATGAGCAGTCGTTAGCTCCATTGGAGTCCAGTGGCGTGGTGATAAGCTATGGTTTCCCGTCGATCACCCGCGAGTATATAGGACTGTACTGGGAAAGAAGTACGGCAATCAAGTGAAGAAAGTGGAAGTGAGGTGGCTGGGAAAGCTTTACTAGACCCAAACATCGACCTCTCCGAATCAGATCGTATCGATAACGGAAGAAGCACCACTTCCATTGCCGATTTGGGAATTTTCTCCAATTTCTCTACTTGGTTGACGAGGCAAACAAACCCTTGTCTCGAAATGCTGAGGCTGCGGAAATATACGCAAATAAAGTAAGTTAGTCAGTATATTTGATTGGTAACTATTCCGATGTATAAGTTATGCGTTTAATACTCTGTAATAAGTATAACAACAGTGACAAAATTTGCTATTGAAAATATATTTTAAAAAGAATAATTTTTATTTTGATAGCGCACCAAGGTAACAAACCTAAAACTGCAGATCTATTACAACTTTTATTCCACCAAACGTGAGACCTCTGAGTTAAAATTGTCACAAATTAACCCGAATGGTTATAACAACTTAGTTACCACGTCTGGATTCGAGCGATTACCTCTGGTCGAGCTATATCAGTTCCACAATGGTATCAGTAATAGAAACTGCCACGTCTACTTTAAATGGTTTGATTATTTATTAACATATAAGGGGTTTTGTGGTGGTGGTGACGATATATTGCTACTATGCCCAAAACGGTCTCGTTATATCATATGTTCACTATAGCCATTCTAAAATTTGTTGTCGTAGTTGATTATAATGCTGGCAAATTGTGTATGGACATATCTGACCAAATATCTTGCTGTTCAACTTGTGTGCACATAACGATCAAGTGATATGGAAAAAATCCAAAGATATGCGGCTATTAAAAATTAAATCCTAAAATAAGTGGACAAGAATATCGTAAAGAAAGTGATATTATATTGCAGCACATGCAAAAATAACCCACACTTTAGACTAGATTGGTTCAAGCATATTCACGAAAAGGTATCTGCATGTTTTTGAAATAAAAACTAAATTTCTCTTTAAAACATGAAAATAAAATTTTCGAATGTTGAAAAAAATGAATTAAATTATGTAATGATAAATTTTGCCAATCATCCTAAATAAAGTTTTTCGTTGATTCAATGTACCGTAAAATTTATATTAAAAGGCTGTAACCCATGCTTAATGTATTCTCATCTCGTTTAGTTGTTTTCATTTTCGAATGATGAAGGATGGCTGATAATTTTAGTGATATTTTAAAATATCTCCATAGCGAGCTTCGACGACGCGTCAGCCTCGTTCGTTTCTTCTTTTTTTTGACAGATCACAGACAGATCAATCACTTCTCCTATGGATTGCATTCTCTTATCCAGTACGACCGGGCATTGTCTGTAGCTAAATCTGTTACAGTTCGGTTAATCTAACAGATGATCAGAAAAAATCAAAACAACAATTAACGGTGACGGTCCTTTTTCAGTAAGCAAAATGCACATTATTATATTATCATCAATACGTGCGGCAACTAGTCAAATTTTTGTGTACACGACGTTGGTTGTAGTGACAGCCCCTTTTATCCACTTAGGCCACGAGAGCCCCATGTCACGGTTCGACTCGTGCAACCACCACCACCCAATCACTTTAAGAGCCACCACTTTTAAATTTAATTTAGTTTAGTTTAGAATAGTTTGGTCAGGGGCTTGACCAAACCGCCTTGTGTTATATACTTTGGCGGTTGGCGTCGAGCCAATAGGAAATAGCCGACGTAGTCAGCGCCGGGGATACGCCTCAAACCACGCACCGCCCACGCAAGCTCCATTTTCATCGAGGCGAAAAGCTCGCGGGCGGTGACCCAAATTAAGCACGCGAACTCGTGGACCCTCGCCCGAGGCCAACGACCGCGGACAAAGAGTCCGGTTCGCCGTTGGTTGCGGGAACCGGCCAAGCGGTTTCGGGCGAGGGTATAAAAGCGAAAAGCCTGACCTCGAAAGCTCTCTGTTCTCTAATCTTGTGGATGGTGATACCCGCGCGTCGATTTAGAAGAAGTTAACCGGAACGAGAAGCGAATCCGCGGAAACAATTGAAGAAGTGAATGTCACTTCGCCGAAAAAGACAAGTTGCGGTGCGCGCCTCTGAAAACTTTCTTGGCGTTTCGCGTATTCGGCACCCACCGATAACGTTGCGTGAGTGTTATCGACGGACGAAGTCCCGACTAGTGTGTTACAAGCAAGCGCGTGTGGATCGGTACAGGAAGAAGTGAATGTCGATTCGGCGAAGAAGGCAAGTTGCGGTGCGCGTCTTTGAAAACCTACTTGGCGTTTCGCGTGTTCTGCACCCAGCGATAACGTGGCGTGAGTGTTATCGACGAACGAAGTCCCGACAAGGCTTCCCCTGTCTTTCGATCGGAATTGCCACCGCGTGTGCGACTAGTGTGATACAAACAAGCGCATATGGATCGGTGCATCGGGACTAGCAGCGAGTCGTCGCCAACAGGGAAGTCAGCAACGAGCCACCATCATCAGCTCCAGTCCGAGAAAGTATCGCCGCATCACGGAGGGGCCTCCGGCGCAAGGAAGGAAGTAGATATAAGTTAAGTATTGTTAAGTTAAGTATTGTTAAGTTAAGTATTGTTAAGTTAAGTGTTAGGGAAATATAGAGTGAGTGATGAGTAGGCTTTTTTAAAACTTCATATTGTCGCGATAATTGTGAATCTTGAATTAATAAAACAAGAAAAAAAGAAGAGAAAAAGTGAATCTGTAAGACGTGGTTTTGTTTTTTTTCTTTCTTGGTATTTTTTCCTTTCCGGAAACAAAGATTGTGGGAGCCTCGGCGAGCCGGATTCTCGTCCGACGGCTCAAGAGGCCCATTGGGAGGACGAGTGGCGCCCACGAACCGTCTCCATCGGGCTGACCGGAACCCGAAGGCCTCGACCGAACGATCAGGACCCGACTTAGGTCCTTCCCGCAAGGTAACGGTAACACCCATTGTGATACCACAGAAGATAAGGGTGGCACTAGAACCTGCGGGATGACGACAACCATCCAGATTCTCGTAAGAAGCCGACTATGCAGCCAACGTCTAAACCAGCTACTTCCGTGAGGTTGTCTAGGAAGGGTGCCGTCAAGATTTGCATGTGCTTCCTGGACAGTGCTGGGCATTCGCACAGAAAATGTTTGATTGTTTTTTCCTCTTCCTCTGATCTGCAACTTCGGCAAAAATCATTGAAAGGGACACCCAATCTTTCTACGTGTCCGCCGATCAGACAGTACCCCGTCAGTACGGAAACGACGGAACTCAGGGTTTCATGGCTTGTGTTGAGGAGCCGCTTGGTGCGTTTGGAGCACAGTGCGTGCCAAGTTTGCCAGATTGTGTTGGAAGTTTCTCCGAGCAGCCAGGCCCTATTTGCAGCCTTTTCGTAGTACTGCTTAAATACTAGCTTTATGGAGGCTAGAAGCTGGGCAATTTGGGGTGTAAGTGGATACTTCTGGAGCTCAGTACCAGCATTGCTAAGGCATCTGCTTCGCAATTTCCCGGTATATCACTATGCCCTGGTACCCACAAAGAATTACTTCACAGTGAAGCGATATCATGTTCAGTTGTGCGCGGCATTCCATTGCAATTTTGGATGAGGTATGCACGCTGTATAGTAATTGGATAGCAGCTTGACTGTCGGAGAAAATGTTTAAATTTCTTATGGAAATTTTCTGGTTTCTCAGACAGTCTACAGCCTTGTATATTGCAGTGACTTCTGCCTGAAAATCGCTGCAGTTGTCTGGCAACCGGGAAGAAAGTATTAGGCCTAGCTGTTCTGAGAAAATGCCACAGCCAACTCTTCCATCCATTGTTGATCCATCAGTGTAGATGTCGATTGATTCTAGTATTCCCTTCTTTCTATTGTCCAGTCCTCCCTACTCGGGATGACTGAACTGAAACCATGGTGAAAATAGGGAATCGGAGATGCAAGGTCCACTTTCCCTGACGTTGGCCCATCTCTCCGTAGTATTGTGGAGTGGCCAAAGTTCTCCTTACGCCAGAGTCGCAGGGCTTTTAATCGAACAGCAGTGCACTTGGCCTGCTGTCTCATAAGTAGCTCTGTCGGAAGCCAGTTTAATAGCATGAATAATGCCTTTGTCGGGGTAGCCCGTAGAGCCCCGGTGATTGCAATAGGCGCACTCCTTCTGACCTTGTTTAGCAGGTTTACGTTTGATGCTTTCGCCATAGCAGGCCACCAAATAACTGCGCCATACAGAAGGATTGGTTCCATTATCGCCGTATAGAGCCATGATATAATTTTGGATTTCAATCCCCACCTTTTCCCAATAGCTCGTTTGCAGCAGTAGATTGCGCATGCAAATTTGCGTACTTTTTCTGCTATGTTCGCTTTCCATGCGAGCTTAGAGTCCAGAATTAGTCCTAAATATTTGACCTGATGAGATGGGTTGAGACTTATCTTATCAAGTTTAGGTGGGACAAATCGTGGAATTTTGTACCTTCTTGTGAAGAGCATAAATTCAGCCTTCTGCGCATTAATCTTACGACCTCACTTATGCTCCATTTGGTGAGAATACCTAGGGAAAAAATTAGTCTTTCAGATAGGGTGTTAACAAATTTGCCCGATATTGCCATTGCAACATCGTCTGCAAGTGCTTCGATTTTGCAGTCTGTCGCTTCTATTTTTGACAGGAGTTTGTCCACCATTAAGTTCCATAGAAGGGGTGATAGCACCCTCCCTTGTGGTGTGCCCTGCAAATCCTCCTTCTTAAGGTGCTGTTTCTTAGAGTAGAGTTGATGTTCCTGCTGGTAAGCAGTTGTCCGATGAATTCTATCAGGTTGTCATCGGCATTGCTTCCCCCGAGTGCCTTCTCAGTAGCCTTGTGGCTGACATTCTTGAATGCACATTCGAAGGCTAGAAAAACCGCCTGCGTGTATTCTTTGACGCTCAGTGTTTTTTCGATGTAGCTGGTGAGCGAGTGCAGAGGTGTTTCATCCGATCTCCATTTTGTGTATGCGTGCTGCACATTGGAGAGTGGTTGCAGAACAGCTCTCAGATAGATCTCTATCAGTCGTTCCAGAGTTTTCAGCAGAAAAGAGATAAGACTGATAGGTCTGTAATCCTTAGATGAGGAGTGGGATGTCTTACCCGCTTTAGGTATGATGACTATTTTAGCTTCTTTCCGCACGAAGTTACATCATACGACTTATTTTCTAATCTAATGTGTAGTATAACGTTCGTCACACTGCGTGGCAGATCAAGGAAAAAACTATGCTCTGAAAAATCCACGCTGGAAGTGAGTATTACATAGGGTGAAACTCAGGGTTACCTTGCCCACGATAACTAGCAACCTTTGTCATTACACTATGTAGGTGAAAGATGGTGATTGAAAAGTGGGTATACCGCAGAAATCGGAGTTCACACAAGCTTCTAGGCAGGTATTTGATTTAATTCGATTGAAAGGACATTGAGTCATATAAATATGAAGTAGATTGATCTAGGTTAAGGGCATTGGTTTATTTAAAAATGGAGTAGATTTTCTATGATGAAGGATATTAAGTTATATACATATATATGATGGATTTATTTAGGTGGAAGATATTGAATTATATAGATGTTGATTATATTTATTAAAGTTAAGGATATTTAATAATGTAATTTTTATTAAATTTGTTCACGTTAAGGATACCGAATTATATAAATTTAGATTAGATTTAATTTAAGTTCAGGGATATTGAGATGAATAAGTAGAAAGTGATGTTGTTACGGAGGGCTTTGAACTGTGCCTTTCTATCGTTCAAAGTAACAAATCAATATTACGAATGTACAAATCGAGTTAAGTATTTCAGATAGAGATAAATTTTGTAAATGTGATGCTAGTTTGTAAGTCACAAATATATATAATTCGTCCTACTACCGACGTAACGGCTCAAGTCGCAGTAGTACGCAAATACTATCGTCACTGTCGGTGCGATCTTCAACCGGGTCTCATCGCCGCGGCGGCTCATCTCCACATCGGCATTCCGTCACCAGTGAAACAATAGGTCTTCTCAAAACTCCGCCCCATGTTGGACGCAAAATTTTACCACTCTGTTTTTGACTACTCATATGACTTTTTGCACTAGACAACCCAATTCTTCATTTGAAAGGATTCAACCATTCCATTATTCGAAAGTATAGTTATACTATCGATCCACTAGAGTTCAATATGAGCTAGCTTGAGTATGAGCTAAATCGAGCTCATAATGAACTGGTACTAATGAAAAAGAAGCTACTTTGGTGTTTACGATGTATTCTAACACACTTTTTGCAATGTACTCAGTAAACAATATCTTTATACCTAAGTTTCTCTTTCATGTGTGTAATCACGTCACGATGGCGTCGATTTGCTAATGCTAAGAAAATATTCAGACACATACGTTTCATTCATTTTTACACACGGCAGCACCGTAATGTGAGTTTCTGCCACTAAAAGCGCACCTAACAGCGTAGCGACAAATTTGTATATATTTTGGTTCTTAAGATAATAATAATTAAAAATTGGGTAGGAATAATATAGAAAAGTCCTTCGAAGACAATGTAATAGGTGCCAAAAATTTCGAAAACGTTTTTAAAACGCCGCAGCAAATACAGGAAGAGTTTGAAATACGACTATAATCAAATTATACGCTCCGAATAGTCAGTGTGCGATATTAAGATGTCGCGATTTTGGCAACGCAGACCAGCATTATGGTTTGCCCAAGTTGAGGCGCAGTTGACAACTAATAGAATATCCAGTGACACTGTCATGTTTAACGCAATACAGTAAAGCCTGTCAATAACGGAACCTGTTAATAGTGGAATTCGTGTCAATAGTGGAAAAAAATTTGACCGTTGTTTGGACAGCATCAAAACTTCTAAGAAATCGAAATTCAGTTTTTTGCTAATTCGATAGCTGTGAATTGTGCACTATCTTTGTGTGTGCGACCATAGATTGTTCAGTTCGTCAATTGCACATGAGCGAAAAACATTTTGACCACACAATTAGAACTTCATTACTCTCACATTTTTCCGTCCCTATTGAAAATAAAACGTAAAAACGGGGGATAATAAACCAATCCAACGTTCACGTCATACGTTACAACAAAAGTACAATTTGATAAAAGATCATGAAGCCAAAATTGAGATCGAAGTTCTGAATGAAAATACAAATGTGGCAAGTCTGCTGTGTTCATGATCATTAAAGACAAAAAAGAAATTATCGACGAATACCTTTCATCGCAAAATGTTGATGTGAAAATGAAGATGCGCACTTCCAAGTTTGAAACCATCAATGAATTGATATACGATTGGTTCACACAGTGCACGGGCAAAGGCTTAATAGTCGAAGGTGTAGCGATTCAAGCAAAAGCGAAAGAAATTGCAATTGAAATGGGCGACCTCGATTTCAAGGCCTCTAACGGATGGCTTGACGCGTTCAAGAGCAGGCATCAGTTAACATACGGCATCCGGGTCTTTATCTTCTGCTCACGTTTTGTGTGATTCGCTTGAAACTCCACTCGCGCCACTACATCTGCAGCCATCATTGACACCGAGCCCTGCATTACACGTTGTGGCTACTGTGGCGCCTCGGTCTGCACCGCACGTTACTCTTACCGCTGAGCAACAGTGTTCGGAGTTGATACCTCCTATTAATCCGACATTGCATGTCGTTGCGCCTCCGCTACTAATCTTTGTCTATCGGCTGGCATATGTCACCTCTTGCAATGACCTTATAACGAATATTACTACCAGACTTGGAATTTCACCCTCCTTCCTTAACTGCAAAAAACTTACGAAGGACAATATTGCAAATAATCTCATTGCTTCTTTCAAAATTACTGTGCCTCCCGAATACAAGTCACTACCTAAAAGTGAATTCTGGCCAAGTGGAATACTAGTCAAAACATTTACCATCCGTCGTTCAAAATTTTTTCACCAGCCACGTATTCGCCAATCTCAGCGCTAGTTTCTCCAAAATCTTTGACAAATTCCACGTTAACATCCTTAAGTGATTCAAGTCTTAATATAAATAAAAAAAATTGTATTTATTTGAAAAACGTACGTGGCTTACGAATCAAGTTGCAGCAACTAAATCTATCGTGCCAGCTGGCAAACGACTCTATCATTTATTTGACAGAAACCTGGCTATACTCTGGCATCTTAAACTCTGAACTTTTGCCTAATTTTATCACATATCGTAACGACCGCAATCTTCACCTATCTAATAAAAATGATGGTGGTGGAATCTTAATAGCTGTGTAGAATTGTCATTCCAGCGCTCTTTGTGAAAAATTCCTCCCTCCTCTTATGATAGAATGTGTTTTCGTCAAAGTATTTGCTGACCCTTCTTCTCCATTGTATATATCCTGCACCTATATCCCTTGTGGCTCTCATCTTGAGCTCTATGAATCTTTCTTTGAGTCTGTAACCTCGTTTTGCCTCTCCCTTAACCTGTCGTCTCGTGTTATCATCTGCGGTGATTTCAATCTTTCCTTTATTGATTGGCACATTTTTCCTCAGATTGAAATCATCTCTTCTATTGGATCATCTAACCTTCTAACCAATTTTCTCTCATTGTCGGGTTTTTGCCAATTCAACCATGCATTTAACTTGAACGGTCGACTTATTGACCTTGTTCTATCAAATATTGTTCCTGACAACTTAACTTTAACCACTGCTCCTCTCCCCTATGTTTCCTTGGACCCCCATCATCCACCTCTGCTGGTCGAACACTCCTTTTATTGGCCCAAAGCTCAAAATAGGCGCAGACAACTTAAATTTAACTTTTGGAAATCGAATTACATTGCTTTGTCGGAAGAACTCAAATTGATTAACTGGGCATCTTTTTTTGACAGTCTTGGCTGTGAAGACTCTCTCGTTAAATTCTATGCTCTTTTCTATGACCTTATCTCTCGCTTCACTCCCTACCATAGTCGTACCATGGTTACTGATCCTCCTTGGTTGACTCGTGATGTTAAGGCAATATTGAAATTAAAAAAACCAAGCTTTTAGGCTTTACAAATCCAATAAAACTTTGGAAAATTATACTGCCTTTTGAAACCATCGTGCTTCAGCAAAACTAGAAATTAAAAGAGGAACTACTTCGCCAATATCGAAAATTCACTGCACTCTAACCAAACGAAGCCGTTTTGGTCTTATGTCAATTCCCTTAAATTTTCGTTCAATATTCCTAATACTGTTTTCTGGGACAGTAAACAAGGTTCGACTCCTGAAAAAATCTGCGAGATATTTCCTGAATTTTTTTCGTCAATATATACTGCTTCCACTCTCCCAATTTCTTTTAATATTCCTTTTTGCTTTCCACCTATTCTTGATTGTATTTCCACTGACCCAGCTGAAATCCAAATATTAATTAATTCTTTAGATTCCAGCGTAGGCCCCGGGCCAGACGGGCTTCCAAATGTATTTATAAAATCCTTATTCTCGTCATTATGCGTTCCACTTTCTTATATTTTAAGTGTTGCACAGGCTCTCGACAGTCGTGCCCAAGTTGATGTAGTGTATATTGACTTCAGTAGGGCATTTGACACTGTCAACCTAAATGCTCTATTGCAGAAGCTAGGTAACTTTGGCCTGTTTGGGCCATTACTCTTCTGGCTTGAGTTCTATATCAGCTCGCGTTCATGTCGTGTTAGTCTATGTGGTGCATATTCCTCTCTCCACCCTACCTCCGGTGTTCCTCAAGGATCTATTCTAGGTCCTCTTCTTTTCTTACTCTACATAAATGACCTTCCCTCTGTCATAGCGTCTCAGTGTCTTCTATATGCTGATGACTTAAAAATTTACCGAATTATTCGCTCGGAAGAGGATTGTATAGGAATTTGGACGCGATCGATTCTTGGAGTCAAACTAATTTTCTCTCTCTTAATGTCCAGAAATTCCACAAAATGTCTTTCTTCTTAAACCCCAGTCCAATTGATCATATCTATATGTTACTCGATATTCCTCTACGGCTGTTTTTCAAATAAAAGATCTGGGAGTGATTTTCGATCCGAAACTTAAATATAGCCGCACGCGCCTGTCGGGTTTCCGGGTTCGTGTTAAGACACTCTCGGATGTTTACTGACATTTCCTCCGCCGTTAACCTATACACAAGCCTAGTTAGACCCATACTTGAATATTGCTCGCAAGTATGGTCACCACACTATCAATATTTGGATTCTTTGATTGAATCAGTACAGCACAAATTCACTCGTTTCCTTATCTTTAAATTTAAAATCCCATATATGCCATACGAAGAGCGACTTTCCTTGCTACAACTTCCTACTTTGCAATCCTGCAGACTCCTTTTAGATGAATGTTTTCTGTTTCGGCTTCACCACCATAAATTAAACTCTAACCTCTCTGATTGGTTAGAGTATCGTTTTACAGAACGCCCTGCCAGATCTGCCATTATATTTACAGTTCCATATGCTAGAACTGAGACTTTGTACCATTCGCCGATGTTGCGGCTTCCTCTTAACCACAATAGTCTGCAACTTGGTCCGTTTCCGTACTCACTCTACATCTACAAACAAAATGTAAAACGTATTTTATGTAATTAGTTTTACTTTACTATATTTTCTTTTTCTTTTTTGTTTAACTTGTCTTGTAATTGGGCTATATTAGTCTGTAAGATGAATTCCTAATAAATAAATAAATAAATAACATTTTCATCCGTTTGTGGCGAATGTGAAACAACATCCAGTCAATGATTTTGTGGAGAAATTACCAAAGATGATTGCTGGATATAAAATCAAAGACATTGCCAATTGCGACGAAACTGCGTTGTTCTTTCCAGCGATACCGAAATAAACAATGCACAAAAAAGCTGAAAAGTGTTACTGTGGCAAACATTCAAAGGAAAGGTTGTCTACTTTATTATGCTGTTTCGCTAACGGTAAATTCGAGAAGCCACTAGTGATCAGTAAATCTCGAAATCTGAGGTGTTTTAAGGGCGTGAAGAAGCAACATATACCGATTTCGTGGTACGCTTACAAGAAAGCATGGATGACAAGGTCAATCATGAGAGAGTTTTTGCTACAATTGAACAAGAAAATGATCATTCAGATACGAATTTTTTTATTGTTTTTGGACAACGCATCAAGTCACCCGAATTTGAACTTGTCGAACGTTCATTTATTTTTTTTGCTACCAAATACGACAAGCAAAACTGAGCCACTTGATCAAGGTATTATCCAAGCAATAAAAGTGCATTACCGCAAACGAGTTCTAAAACGATTGGTTAGTCAAATGGACACTGCGACACACGTATCGGATTTAGTGCCCTTCATAACATTTCTCGATGCAATATTTTGGTTGAAAGAATCATTCGAAAGCTTAACGGATAAAGTAGATCCTAACTGTTTCCGCAAAGCCGGATTTCAATTTGATCGTCTCTAAGATACGAAGATGACATTTCGTTATCCAAACTGCGCGTTTTGATGACACAAGCTGGTTTTGATGATTTATCACCAGATGGATTCGCACGAATTGACGATGAAGTATTTACTGCAAACGATAACGAGTTCAATACTCCAAACAATAAAAACCGAGACAGCGAAAGCAAAGATGAAGAAGAATGTGACGATTAAAATTCAGAGCAAAATGAGGCGAGCAGCGAATTTGCAATCAAACAAACTGAAGTGTTGGACATGCTTAAAGAGCTCCGACTTCTTGCACATGCCAAGGAAAATACATTATTACTTGATAAAATAGTAGAATCTATCAATCTAGTACAGGATTATTTGATTGCAAGCAAAACAAAACAATCTTCGATTACCGATTACTTTAAATAATAATGTTTGTCATTCGCTGCCTTTTCAGTTTCAGTTTTTGCTTTGTTCATTCAAGAAACAGTTTTATATTAGTACACATTTCCTTTTCACGTTCATTCTATCACTTGATTTGATCATTAAATGGCCATGAAAATATATGCATTGGTTTTTTATTTAATTTTACTCTCAATAATGGAAAATCATTTTGGTTCGACTCAAATGCCTGTCAATAGCGGAAAATGTTAATAGTGGAATTCGTGTCAATAGTGGGGGAAAAAATCCCTACGGGATTCCGTTCTTGACAGATTTCACTGCATTAGCGTGCATCAATTCTGCAATTATTGAAGAAGTGGTGCATATAGTGGCAAGACCACACGAGATAAACAAATACGCGGAGGTGAAACGGTAACTCATTGTGAAACTTGCAAAATCTACGAAAAATCAACAGTCAGAAGTTCCCACAGAAATGGAACTAGAAGATCGTCGTCCATCGAAACTCTACAACGAGATGAAATATTTGAGGGGGCAATTCTCTGTTAAAAAATCATTTTTTATTTATTTATTTCGTTAGAAGAGTATCTTAAAATACCTGTACAAAATTTAATTCGATATCTAAACCGGTATTCATTCTACAGCGCTCGTAGTCCCTCTTCGTCCTACTATACTTTTTGGAGCGTAAACGACCTTCAGCTGCCGCTTTATAACTATTCGACTATTATAGTCTCTAATACAATACATACATTGTCCTAAGTTAGTGCATATTCGAATTTCACAAAATCAAAAATTGTGATTGAAAATGTTTCAGGTCGAAAAAACGAGATAATTCTCGTAAACCAAATAAACTTTAAACGCGTTTTTTTCGAAACATGTTTTCTTGTATGCGCGTCGTCAATTTGTGTAAAACTACCAATACGAGTTACTTGAAATTTTTAACATATACTAATTAACTATTTAACTACTGCACAGACCTAGAAAAAAAAATTGGGCAGTTTTAGAACACTTTTTTCAATCGAAAAAGGTGAAAAATCGTTACACGTGTATGCTAACTTGCACCAAATCTCGAAAACTTTCTTATTGTCCTAAATTTGGACCCGTGCAATAGTATATACTCAAGACTTTTTATACATATGGTCACATATGGAAATTTTTCTCTGGATTTCACGAGGCGCAATCCGCTTTTTTGGTTTGGCACTACTCAAACGCTTGATCGAAACGGCTGCCAGTCTTATTTTATTTTATTTTTAATATTGTGAATCTAAACTTTCAATCTCAATGTATAATTGTAATTGTAATGTAAACATTTCGAATTTCAAGTCAATATCTTAAATAGCTTGTTTTCTAATACATATACATTGAAAAAAGATCTATTTTCGCCGTTTTAACAGAGTACTGTCCCCTTAAGTGGCGGGCAACTATTTGAAAACGATTATGAACGATGTTGGCTTCGTTGGCTGCCGGAGCGTGTGAGGGCTATTCTCGCTGTGACAGCCAAAGTTCTAGCCAAAATGGTGGACAAAATTCTGGCCGAATACGACGGGTGGCCTACAATTAACGAAGGAAATAGAAATATACAGCGGGAAGGTAGAAAATCAGTTTTCGATAGATTGTCTAACAGCGTCTTCGAACGTTCAATGTTCGCTCGTCACGGCCAAGGGAATACAATACTTTATTTTATGACAGAAACTATTCGGGATAAATCTAACATTATCAAATCCTTAGTCCAAGACAGTAAAATCAAAAACTTACTGGACAGCTACCCAACATTAACAACTTCATTGATTTTTGCTTCCGGTCACTCGACTGGAGTTTGCCATAGAATCATCGCAACGGGACAACCTATTGCAGAAAAGCCACAAAGGCTGCCACGCAATAAATATATTGCGGCGAAAAAATAGTTTGAGTATATGGTGTCCAATAGTATATGCAGGCCGTTAGTCCTTGGGGCAGCTCGTTGAATTCGTTCCCAAAAAAGTCGTTGCGTTTAGATCTTGTGGTAATCTTTGACACCTAAACAGGATAACTGTTCTGGACATAAATCCTATTTCAAATATATCGGACTTCAAATGGGAATATACCTTCCCCCATCAATTTGGGGCGGGCATAACCTCAAATTTTGATCTGCGAAGAGGAGACAGCAAAAACTGCTGTTACATTGCCATTTGGGTCATTTGAATTCCTCAGAATGACATTTGAGTTGTGTAGTGCAGCTCAAACTTTATAAAGATTTTTAGATACGGTCTTACGAGGTCTAAATTTTTTTCGCATATGGGAGTACATAATGCTTCTGAAACCATATTTGGACGACTAAGGCACTAAGAATCAAATATTAATGCATCTAAATGGAAGCTCGTGAGTAGTCAAGTTGAATACCAAGGGTATTTAGTTGACTCCAATGATATCCAGTGGGCGCCAGTGGGCGAGTGGATGTGATTATGAATTTCGAAAAGCCTAAACGGGTGTAATTTGGGAATGTAGAATTTTTATCGACGAATTTTCAAAGGAGCAGTGAAAATGTTGTGTCCTATCAAGGATTTTTTCAAAGAATTTGCCGAAGGCAGACAAACGTCTTATTGTGTGGACGGACGCACGGAATATGCAAGAATTTGCTATTCAAAGCATTCCTTTTAGTTCATCTAAGTCCAAGTTTGGAAATATCTTTATAAACTGACGCATCTAACGTGCTGCTTGCATTGTACAACAGAATAAAACATTTCAAGCATATGTTCGAAGGTAGAGTATTTTTTATATAAACAGATAACAAGCGTTTAATGTTTGCCTTCGTACAAAAATCTGATAAAGCTTCTTCGTTTCACGGACGCCACCTTGAATATGAAAGTCAATTTTCCACTAAAATGGAATATATAAAAACAGAATAAAACGTTGTAGCTGATGCGCTATTCCGCTCTCCTATCATCGATGCAATCACAGAAGTAATAGGTATATTTCGAATAGTGGAAGCTCAAAAATCTGATAGTGAATTGAAAGATTTTTTAACAGGAACGGTCAGTTTAAAACTGCAACTTATTACAAAACAGGGCGAGACTGTTTACTGAAACGCAAACGGAAGTGATATAAGACCATTCATTTCGACGGATCTACGGAAGGATTTATTCAAAAAGACACACAATCTCTTGCAGCCTAGTAGACGAGCTACAAGCAAGCAGTTAAGGAAAAGGTATGTCTGGCCAAAGATGTATAAGGACATCACTAGTTGTTCAAAAACCTGTATGCGGGGTCAAAAATCAAAAATCACGCGACTAGTGCACAATGTTCTCCAACAGTTCATCGCTATAGACAAACGTTTTTATTACATTCATCTGGATATTGCGAGACCAATTCCAACGTAAAAAGTAAAGTCCTACATGCTAAAACATATAAAAAGATTCTTCAAATGGCCGGAGACAACGCCTTTGGACAGTATTTCTGCAGAAACAATTGCGATGAGACTATACACGGCATAGATCGTACGATTCAGCGTTACTGAAGTTATCACAACGGATCGTGGATCTCAAGTTGAGTCAGCTTTTTTTTACGAGCTTATGAAATTGATTGGTCACCGAATACGAGCTACTGCGTACCATCTTTCTGCAAATGAAACAGTGCATTTCCCCATAAAAACCACTTTAAAGATTAGTAATTGATTTCATCTTCACAAAATAAAAAATTTTCTTTTATAAAAAAACACTCTAAGGAGGCAGAATTTAACACGATGGGTTGGAAAACTTTCAATAGTTTTTCTTGGATTCCAAACAGCAATCAAGGAAGATCTCAACGGTTCAGTCGCCTAGCTAGTTTACCAAACACAACTTCGATTGTCGGGTGAATTCTTCCTGGTAGAACAAAGCCCAAGCGATAACACTACCTTTGTTGAAAAACTAAGGAAAGCCATGCAGCTGCTACGAGTGATTCCTGTCGAGCATAAGCAAAAAGATATCCCGTTTGTCTTCAAGGAGTTGTGATCTTGCAGTGTTGTTTTCTTTAGGCAAGGAGTGGTTCGAAAGCATTTGCAGCAGCCATACCCTAGAGTCCTGGGACTCTATGCAATGTTACAGAAACTAAATGAAGCAATCTATAGAATCAAAATCGACAATATAAACATTACTGTAAAAATCGAAAGGTTCAAACCTGCACACATCAAAAATAAAGAGACAAACGACAATGGGTTTCCAGTTGGACAGCAATCTTCATATTTAACTGTTCGAACGTATGCAGTCCCGAAAGCAAGACGAGCACTAGAACATTCTGTGACTTTTGTGCGTCAAATTACCTTATGTAACTTAGGGGAGAGTATTGTAGGCGATTTATGGCATCACCGTAGTGCAAGTATCTTCAAGTAGAAGTAGAGCGGACAGCTTAGAGACAAATTCGTATATAGTCTAGGCCTTAAGATAATGTAAGGAGACAGAATCGCCATGTGTAGAGTTGGGTCCTTGGCCATGATGGAAGATTTCAAAAGTAAAGTAAAATAACTGGACGACAAACGTAGACAAATTTATAAGAAGACGTAGATTTGAAGGCTGGCAGAACTTTCACGCCACTGGCCGAAGACTTAGAATGCCGATAAATGGCAGTACCTGAAGTGCTGTCTTTAAAGTGCCGAGAACGATGGGCATTATATGATACTCCTAAATCAGATGTAACAAGACTATATTTTTTATAAACTTCTATTCATTTTTCATATGATTTTGTAATGCTAACACCCATACGTGGTCTTACATTTATGACCTAATTAATAATAAACACTGTTAAAATCCTTTCCTCAACAAAAGTGATCACTGCAACGAGTAAAGTCGAGCTGCTGAACGCGAGTTACAATAGATAAACAAACAAACAGCTTACGTTTCTTCTAAACATCCGTTAGCTGAAAGTTAACATCATTCGTTAACATAAACTATCCGAAATCATAATTTCATTATGATTCATAACTTCTACTAATTGTTTACACAGCTGCATCCATTTTGATTCATAAATTCTACTGAATATTTATACAGATGTATCCACCCATTGTTTATGCTGATTTTATTAAATGCTGATTAGCTCATCTTTTATATCCCACAGACAAAATTGCAACCAATAAATTTTGGGTTCTTTGTTTTCAACCATATAAATACGTATTGATCATCTAGATCAAGTCAGTCAGTTGTCATTCATTAATGAATACAGTCAGTTATTATTGTTAACGTTATTCAGAAGTTCGGTTTATTATGAAACAGTCAAGTCAATTGTCATCAGTTCAAGTTAAATAAAATATTCATATAAAAATATTAAATACAGTGTTTCATTTAAAAACCCAGTGTGGTAAATATGTTTTTCATAATTCAATATCACAAGAAATATAGCTGGTGCAGTCGCTTTTCTTAGGTGGGAGAAACCCCTTTGAAAATAACGAACCAAAACCGAATTGAATTGGAAAATATTTCATTCAAAATAGAAGAAAAGTCGATTCTCGGTAAAAATTTTGCTTGATGGGAAACATTTTGAGTCACCACAATGGCAGAAAACTCACCATGATGCGGTCTTTTTGTAAACAACCCACACACCTGTCTTGAAAATGCATTTAACATCATGCCGTCCAGTACAATTAGCATTGGTTTACTCGTACTGTTCGCAAAACAGAAAAAAGCTCATATATTTAATATTCTTAACACGTTGCGTGCCAATGTATCACCGGTGATCACGGCAGTTTTTATTCTCCACAGGCCAAGTAGGAATTTTCAATTTCTCGCCGGTTTTCGTCGGAATAAATGCGTCAGTGTTATTCTTAGCATTGCTAGGCTGTTGGCCATAAAAATGCCTAGTTGGGAAGGCATGACTGGGCATATGTGTTAAAAAAGATGTCTGATAGACAGTTTGCCATCTGTGGCTTTAAACCAGCAACAATCACAAGAATGGCGGAAAAAAACAAAAAAAAAACCGTCTTACGAAAGAACGGTGAAGTTTACTAAACCCTGACTCCGAAAGGACGATTTGGAAAGCCATCACCTACCACGAAGGTGTAACCAATGTAATAAAATGTAACCTAACCGGCCATGAACCAATACAGCTCATAGAAACGAGTATCAGAAACCAGCTCAAAAACGTCTTTGGATCCACTAAAGATAAGCGACAACCACACGAGAAATCGGGGATCTATAAGGTTGAATGCCCCACCTGCCAAGAAGTTTATATCGGTCAGACAAGGAGACTCATCAATACTAGGATGAAGGAACACTTAGGTGAAGCGAAAGCTGCGAAGAAGAGAGGCATGACAGGCAGTTTCAAATCAGCTGTGGTGGAGCACATCATGACTACAGGACATGATATAACTATGGATGACGTAGCACCAATAAGAGAAGCGAGAGATGTACTAGATGAACTAGATAGAAGAACTAGATGAACTAGATAGAAGAACTAGATGCCTTAGAAAGCTTAGCCATTTATAGGGAAAAAACCCCGTAATGAATCATAATGAAGGCAACTTTAATTCATGGCTCTTTAAATTACTCAGTTATTCTTAAGAATCTCCATTTTTAATAATATTTTCTCGATTATATCCCTCATTAATTATATCCTTTGTAATATTAGAATTTGAAAATATCCTCTTAATCATATCCTTATTAACTATATCCCTTGTAAAGTTAGTATATAAGTAGGTAGAGTACTTAACACTAATAAATTTAATCGCTGAGGAAGACCGAGGTAGAGGTATAGATAAGTAGGTAAACTGGTGGGAATGCTTTGGAAGCCGCATCGTTGCTACCTGTTGTCCAATCGTTGATCGTTAAGTTAAGCCTAGGTAAGACTCCACGTAGAACATAGGTACAGTGCTATGCAAAACTTAAGCAACTCACTATATGTGGAAATAAAGGGAAAACTGCAATCAAAATATAAAGATGTTTTCCCCCTTTTTTGTTTTTAATTTACACGTTAGCATGTTGCTTAAAGCTCTGCAATGAGAAAAGTACATCAGTATTTTAACTTTCCTTTAAAAAAACCAAAAGAAAATACACTAACAAAAAGGCTGTGCAAAAAGCAACTTTCAAAACGCAGCTACGATTCCCAGTCAGAACAAAAGATAACGAGGATTTCTCGATGCTTCTGTTTTTTCTGATGCTCCTGTCAATTAGATCAGTAAAGATCGTCTTCCCTATGGGTTTAGTTGTGTCTAAAAAATAAAATTGAAAATGCAGCGTCATCAATACGATAATAGATTTGAGTCAAACGTAATTTTGCTATATTATTCCGGAAAAACGCAAATAGAGATTGCCAAATCATTAAATATAAACAAATCTTTAATTTTAAAATGGACTACGAAATATAAAAACACGGGGTGTGAAAAGTGTAAATTTTGCTGGAAGCCCGCGTAAAACTACTATTAGAGATGGCTTACAAATTAAAAGATTGATAAAAATAAAACCGTTTATCTCGTCAAAAGAAGTTGTGTTAAATGTCAACTCAAGCACTGTTCGCAGACGGCCAATTGAATTCAATCTAAAAAGCTATATAGCTTTAAAAAAGGTAAACTGCTCGAACAACACTTTTAAACATTATAATTTTACTATATATATCGTTTTATATATCATTTATGCTTGAATTTGCTAAAAGCTATCTTGACTGGTCAGTTGCTAAATGGAAGAGTTGGGGTCATGACTCTTGTAGGCGCTAAATTTGAAAACTAATTATGAATTCGGAGAGATTTAGTTGAATAGGTCTCAAAAAGTTGAAAATATTAAACAGTAACGCAATCTTTTATCACATTTATATAGATATTTATTTGCACACACACTTATATTATATATTTATATATATATATATATATATATTTTATTATATATATATATATTCCACCTACCTTATCCTATTTGCGACCGGGCTTGGGGCCGGCTTAGGCGGATTTAAGGTGCTGGTGCTGCTTGTCAAAATGTTTTTTATAATTAATTCGATTCTCATAATTGCAGTTGTTTAGGATAAATACATCAAATTCATTAGCACGTTTAATGATCATTATGAATAAAGAAAATTTTATGAATTGGACCCACTCAAATCTATCTTCTGAACCGCTACTAAGTGGCACAATGTATAAGAGGTGCAAAATGACACTTATAAACAAAACAGTAAACATCATTTTTCTGTGTTTTTTTTTTCGTGAAATACATGACATATAATAGTAACGAGAACTATTAAAAAGACACTTTTATCAGTTAATGTTTACTTACCGGTGAAATCAAATGCCGACAGGGCGTTCATACGGCCGATTTTGACACTACCTCACGGTGCACTTCATTTTAGTGTTTTTCGTTTTTTTCACTAATAATCTAAACTAACAACACGTCTATTCACTAAAAAATATCACTATACAAGTTTGTATTCACTTTTCAAACTCATCACAACAGCCAATCACTATCTCGATCGCGCATGCACTTTTTGTCCTTGACATAAAAAAATTTGACATTCATAAGCAAAACATATGTTTTCACAAAAAAATAGGGAAGTAAAATATTCATCTCTCTCGTTCCTTAGGTGACACAGCCTTGTCACCGTTCCTATTAGTTCCCTGTTCGATGGCAATCATTGATTGCTTTGAATGAGTCAGATTTTAATGTTGCTTCTCAAACATTCACGAGTGAGATAACAGATGGCGTCGTTATACAAACAAAGCTTTTTTTATCAACATTAGTGCCTTGATTGTCAATGCGTTCTGGTCTGCAAAGAACGCCATTGAACAGGCGAATATAAATCAACTGTTTTTGAGCAATACAAGGGCCATTCGTCAGAAGAGATTCCGCCCAGGAGCCGCTTATCTGGTCTTTCCGAGTTTCAGTTAGATGTCGAATGCAGATGCGAGCACAGGTTCTCGTTTTGGTTCCTCGTTTCTGGCTGCAGTGAGAGCCCGCCCAACAAAATACTCACACTATTCCGAGGTGAATGTTTCTACCATTGATTTGTCTTGTTATCTTCACTATGAAGTTAACATTACTCGAACAGAATAATACCAGGCCCAGCATAAATAAGCACAAAAAAATATAATTTAAAGCGAACCAAAATTCCTTCGCGAATAAACTAAATAATAAAATAAAAAATTTCATAATATCAAAATATTCCAGTATATCGAAACGAGTTGGATCAAATTTGCATAATTAACGTGAAAGTAAAGATTACACATAACCATCCTCATAGCTTTCAAGTATAACACGATGATTGCTTTTTGTATCTACTTCTTTTTGTCAAAACACTGATCTTCACTTAATAGACCAAAAAAATTATTGCTACATTTTATAAAACGGAAATTATTATTGTTGGAGTACGAGCTGGTATTTATTAATTGAACTTTGTTCCATTTGGAATCATTTAATTCACAAAATATACCTACAATTCCTTTTCCTGGAATGTATCTCGTTAATATGTCAATGATTATATATCCGCTATATATATATATGTCTAAGTCAGATTCATCGATGTATAATTTCCTTTTTTTTTGTTTAACATTTTAATTTCTCTTTGTGTTTCTCTGAGAATTATTATTTGGGTTGTATAAGTATTTACGATACCTTCTTTAATATGTATAAGTTTTTTTTTCCCGAATGTTTTGTTGCATTTGACTTTTGTTATCGTATTTCATATTTGTTGTTAATGTATTTATTTGATAATTGTTTGCATCTATGCGACTTAGGAAATCTGCGACATTATTGTGTTTAGCTTTAACGTATTCTATGTTAAATTTATATTCATTTAATTGTATCATCCATCGCTGGAATTTACTATTAGACTCTTTTGAATTGTTACGCAAAATTAAAGGCATGTGGTCAGTTTTAACGTCAAATTTTACTCCGAATACGTAGGATCTGAAATATTTTGTTGCCCAAACTATTGATACAACTTCCTTTTCTTTGGTTTGGTTGAATTTCTCTCGTGTTCATTGGGTATTCGACTTACGAAGGAAAGAGGATGTCCATTTTGGGATAAAACTGCGCCTACTTTATCAGATGCGTCGGTTGTTAAAATGAATTTTTGATTAAAATAAGAATAATGAAGAATTGGGTAATTAATAATTATGTTTATTTAATTTTTTAAAATCTGCATTGTATTTAGGTTGTGCTGTATTAATTGTTTTTCCTTTTTTAGGTTATCGGTAAGTGGAAAGGCACAGTTGCACAGTTGCACAGTTCGTGATTAATTTTTGGTAGTATCCGGTTATACCTAAACATTCGTTGTGTTTTTTGAAAGCAATACACTTTTCTTTTAATGCAATAATTTAAATGTTTTGTGTTATAATTATTTTTATAATTCTATGTTGTTTGGTTACTATGGTTTTTGTGTTTTTGTTTGAATTCAGTTTTATAATAAATTTTCTTTAATTTACTTTCTTGAATTCTTGACACTTAAACCAATTGTTTTTATAGATCATATGAATTTTCTTCATATGATTAAGTTATTAGTTTTTCATTCAGGACTTTGTTTTTAGAAATCGAACTTTCTTTGATTGTGAATGAATTGTTTTCCAATTCAATTCGGTTACAGTTCGTGATATTCTAAGGAGTTTCTACCGCCTCAGAAGAGCGACGGCGTAAGCTATATTTCTTGTAGAAGCTCTCTTTTTTTTGTTAAAATGTTCTATCCGTTTTTGGTTTTTATTAGCGAGGTGTTTAAATACATATGTTGGATTTGTTTTTAATAATTTACAGAATGAATTGTGTTTTTATAATATTCGGGTGCTTTGAGTACCTTTTCTTCGATGTTCAATTCTAGTTCGGTTAATGTTAATATTGGAATTTGTTCAAGTAAGGATCTATGACAAATATATGCTTCACCAGTGTTGCTGTGTGTTGGGTTACCAAAGTGTTATTTACCTCCTTCGAGAGGGAATGTGAAACTTGGTTCGAGTGGAAATTGTATTTTACTGTAAAGAAATTAGGCGAGTTATAATGATTAGCCAAAAAACTGGTATAATCTATTAACTAATGTTTTCATGATAATCGATACCATAAAAACCAAACAAGTAAAATGCCAGTGATCTTTGGCAATTTAATATTGTGTTTAGTGTTTGTGTGTTGTGTTAGGCCTTGCGGAGCTCACTCCGCCATACTTTAATTTAGCTACAGGATGAAAAATATATGCTATACATGCGTGGACTCGGACGGCCCTGAGCTGTATTGCAAGTTAGACGGCGCAAATATCGAACCCGATAATAATTACTTTTCAATTATTATTCAATCGTCAAGAATTGCTGTTCAAAATTATTTTAAGTTCGATCAATTGTTAATCAATCAGTCAGTTGTCATTTAATGCTGAATGACGTAAAGTTCAGTTATAGTTCTGTTTATTTGAGTTAAATAAACTGTTTATGTAGAACTATTGATAAAGTGTTTCATTTAAAAACAAAGTTTGGTCAAATACAGTTTTTATACTTACAAGATATATAACTCGCGTCACCAAGGAGCAAAAGAAAATGATACGAAAATAAACGGTCAATATTTACACACATCAGAATTTGATAAAACACTTTGTAGCTTCATCACAAGAGAGCACTCCTCATCGTCCCGAAGAAACCAAACCGTATTATTTCCTTGCCTTATTAACTTCCCAGTATATGGGAAGTTCTTGTAATCGCCTCGAAAGTCGAAATTGAAATGTTCAACATATCTTTACGTTTTGAGGTGTTTAGAGATTATTCTACGTATTTTTAAAAAAGAGGGTTGCGTGTGTGTGTGTTTGTGTATGTACGTACGTGCGTTCGTGGACAGTTTTTTCTACGAGCATAACCCACGTAAACATAGTCGTATCGACTTTGTTGAAGTGTCCATCGAAGCGTCTTAATCTTACGAGCTGATAACTTTTTCGGACATTTCGGTCGGGGGTTTGTTTATTTGCCCCTTCGAAGGTCATTTGCATCGTTAAGGTGTTAATCGACGTAAGTTAACATTTGCGTGATTCTATCAAATTTTGAAAAAATGTTGGATACGTTTTTTCAATTTAAGAAAAAAGTGCAAAAAGTTAGTTTTTTCATAAACAATAAATTTTTAACCTGAATTGCGAAATACAGATATCAATGTTTATAAAATTTATATACTCCAAACAGTTTTTGTAAAAAGGTCATCCAAACTTTTTCTCACGATAAGGTAAAAAATTAAATTAAAAACAAAAACTGAATAAAAGTCATCATGACTTTCAAGGTCTTTTTTGTCATTCACTATATCTCACGAACCAAATATAATATTTGCGTTCTCAAGGTGTCAATCAGCGAGTATTTACATTTTTGTTATGTTTTCAAATTTATAAAAAATCATTTCTGCCGTTTTTAAATTTAATTAATTTAATTTAATTTAAAAAATTGCAAAAAATTAGGGTTTTTTCATAGAAAATAAACTTTTAACCTGATTTGCACAATACAGTAATAAATATTTATAAAATTTATAAATCTTTATAAATCTTTAGCAGCTTTTGAAGAGAAATCAGCAAAACTTTCTTTGTGATTGCAAAAAAAAAATTAAAAATAAAAATATCATTCAAAGTCACTATATAAGAAGTGTTAATACGAATGATATTACCTGATAACTCTTATTCTAAAGACATTGTTTGTTAAGTCAATCAAAGTTTAAGTTTAACAAATTTTGAACAGTTTCTAAAGTACCGTGTTTTAATTTAAATATAAAAACTGCTTACATTTTGAAAACCATAAAAAATTAATCAAATTTGCAGTTGTGGTATTGAACGCTTTGAATGGATTAAATTGTTTTTTAGTCAATACCTTACAAGATCGTATGCTTTAAAAAGCTTCCATAAAATAAAAAAATATAATTTTTAGTAGTTTTGGTTTTTAGTAGGGATGCATCCGATACCGATATATCGGCGATACATCGGGTTTGCCGATATATCGGTATCCGCGATATTTTAATGGCCAATTCAACGATACTTTTCAAATTTCGCGTTTCAAAAATAATGTAATGCAAACGGCAGTGCTGTCTCCCCATTTTCGTTGCAAACGAGTTTCGAACTAATTCAGCTTAGAGAATCCTCGCACTTTATTCAGTCTCTTGTTTCGCTAGGTTGACTGTTGTGGCGCGTAGTATTTTTCTATGCAAATAAAATTAAGAATTTAATATCGTAATCAGTTTGTGTGTATATCATTTATAACTAGTCGTTTGACTCAAATAAAGTAAATCTAAATAGTAGTCACTTCAATACACTTATTATTGGAGAACATAAGAAGTCCGTCGACAGAAAGGGAGAATTCATCTCAATCGGAAATAATAGCGGCTGCCTTGGTATTGGCTCTTATTGAAAAATTTGATGGTTTGGAAAATGTTTGTTGTACGGTTGGATAATGAAAAACGATTGTAATCGAGCAATATCATAGCTAATTGTAGGATCATCGGTTGTTCCTAGAATCAATCCTGCGATCTCTTCGTGTCTCATAGCCAACTCGGTAAAAAGCAGTAAACCAGGGTGACGCCCAACGTGCTTGCCATGAATGCTTTGGTGCTCAGTAATTGTGGCATATAGTAGATACTAGGGACGTAATTGTTTAACAGTTTCATAATTTCGGATTGCTCGAATCGAAATTCTTACCGGATGATCATATAGTCCTTAGTTCTTAGAATCCAGTCTTTGTTGTCTCCGAGCTCAGTGCCAAATTGGGTAATTGGGTAGCAATAAGAGAAATGAGAAAATGAGTTTTCAGTATAATTTACATATCTAAATGAACGAAAAGTTTGCTGGTTTGTAAAAATAAATGTATTTGTAGGTGAACATTGCTGATTCATCATAAAAAAATTACATTCACAATTATTCAAAAACCAATATTCACTCCGGTAATCGAACACACGACAACGACAATAATTCAAAAATAAAAACAACACCCGAGCGGGAATCGAACACACGACCCGTTGATCGCGAGCTAGTAGCACTGCTACCTATACTGCGCCGGCTCTGTCAGAAGTAAAAACTTACTAATCGATAACCGAAGCTAAAAACTTTAGAGGCGTTTTTCTCAAAAAGAGGGGAGTGTTGCGGTCTAATATTGTAAGGATCGAATATCCTTGACGTCTTCTACGTATGTACCAAATTTCATCCAAATCTGAGACTACAAAGTCGGAGCCTCTCCTAGTAAGTAGTATACTGGCAAAATTTAAGTGTTTGATTTGATTGAATTTTTGATTCATTAAAACAAGAACAAACATGCAATGAATATATAAAGTGAGTTTTCTTGAAAACTGGTTCTATTTCTTTTTGATTTACAGGTTGAAGAGACAGCCCTGAATTTAGTAACTTTATGAGTGGGCCTAGATTACTCTTACATGCAAAGACACAAACGCAACGTCAAAGATGAGCAAACGCAGCAACATCAGTGCCTTGTGAGCTTTGCTGAAACTTGTTTTCCTTTAGAGAGTGTCACGCCCGCCCAATATGTTGTTTGGTCGTGGGTTATTGGTACGTAGGTCAGCGTACAAGAGTTTGCAATAAAATAAAGAAAGAAAGAAAGTATAACCTCAAATAAATATTGCTAATTTTTGAGTAATATTAATTTTTTAAATGGTTAATTACATGTGTGCTGGGCTGCCATCACCCATCACACCTCTAGTTAAGGAGAGGTTGACCTCGAATTAGTCTGCTCGTGATGACGGTTCATTGCCTCGTCTTCGAGGCTGAATCTCGATGAGGTCAATGAGTCGAAAGTCTCGTGAATTTTCGCAACTATTTCGTTCACACGCATTAACATTTAATTGGCACAAAAAGCTTTTCGCCAATCAAATTGCTGACTCAAAAAGGTACTTATGGACCGACGGTTTTCAAATAAGACCACGCACATATTGTAGTTGTTCGATCTCGTGAACAATAGTTCGCAACACTTTTTACTACAAGTGCAAGTCGTCCAACACTCCTTTCTTTTTTTCATTTCGCAAAAAAAAAACTGACAACGTGTTGCTCTGCAGTTTGGTACGCGCAAATTTCATAAAGAAACCTTTATGAAATTTGTCCTTTTATAAAAAAAATATTTTTTATTTTTACTTATTGAAATTTTATTACTACTAGCAAAAACCGAAAAAACTCACTTTAACAATTTAAACATAGCAATAATCCTCTCCCATTCTATTTCTTACTTCTATTTATACTTATGTGATGACCCTGAAGCGATCATAGATTGATCTTCTTGTTGTGAAATATGGCCTTATTGGCTTGTTCTGAGCATAACTTATATTTTCAGTGTGAATTTGTTTGTTATTTCTTATATGGCTCGGGTTTTCGTTTACAACTACTGAGTTGTTGATATGATTCATATACATTACTTTTCCCTCCTTTGGCTTGGAATTCTCCTGAATTCTGTTTTAAATTTTTTTATTGTCGTATAAACTAAGGACATAGTACTTAGCATAATAACTGAGAAAATTATATATATTCCTTTTACGATTTTTTCAAACTTTCTTTAACATTTTCTTCAAATGTCGGTAAAAACATTCAGCAAAATATTTCATTTCGGAATTTTTTTTCATTCATATAAGAATAATAAAATCTTTTTCACTTGGCAATGAGCAGTTGTTGCAATAAATCAAAATATTTCTCGATAGTTTGATATTTCTATTGCCATAATTTTTTTTTGTATTTTTTAACATTACATTCACATTTTTTTGTATTTTTGTACAATAACAGTTTCTTCATCTAGCACACTAATTTCTGTTAAACTTTTAACTTCCCAGTATATGGGAAATTCTTGTAATTACCTCGCAAATCGAAATTGAAATTTTCAATTTTGAGTTTTGAGGTCTTTAGAGTATGTGTGTGTATGTACAAAGTTTAGAAAATTTATATACTCTAAACAGTTTTTGTGAAAAAATCAGTAATAATTTTTTAATGGTTACCAAAAAAAATTATAATAAATCATTAAATTTCATTATATAAAAAGCTTTCATACGAATAATAATACCTAATGTCTTTTCTTCCAAAGACATCGTTGTTATGTCAATGAAAGCTCATCTTTATTTGTATAATTTGAGCAGACTTTCAATAGTTTTCACAGTGCTGTTTTTATTTTAATGGAAAAAACTGCTTAAAAAAGGAAAAAATATATTTTTCGCCAATCAAATTCACATTTATGGTAATCAACGCTTTGCATAGTAAAATGTTTTGAAAATGAAGATATCAAACAAAACACAACATTTTTCTTTATTACAACGCTTTGCATAGTAAAATGTTTTGAAAATGAAGATATCAAACAAAACACAACATTTTTCTATATTACAAGACATTTCATACAAAAACAATACACCATTAACTCAACAATGCCCATCCACCAAAAGCCTCACGTAGTCAATGGACGCTCTCTAAGACGGTACGATTAATATCAACTCGTTCCAATTACAGTTATGAGTTCTTATCATTATTATTACTTAAAGTTGTATAGTTTTCATAATTATTATTGTGTTCAATATGTTTAGCATTAATGTAGATATTACTGAGAATTGGACCGTGTGGATGTCAAGGATAGCACTACGCGGCAGGTTTCTTACTAATTTACAATCTCCTGAATAGCTACAGTGTATACTCCTCTTGAGCTCATTTAATGTCTTTAATTGTTTGTACATGACATCATCAAATTGCAATTCATATTTTTGTGGATTTTTTATTTTCCAAATTTGCAATTTTCTTCCAATTGAACTGTTCAAAAAGTTTAAGGGATCTTACCTACCTACTTTACAAGGCCAAAAAAGTTCAAGATTACAAATTTATTGTGAAGCCGCTGTGATATATACTGGTACAAATCCTTTTGCATTCAATAAATAATGACTTGAAGTTAATAATTTTTTTTATTTGAATATATGTATACATATTACCACAATAGTGATGTCATCGAAACACAAAAAAATGATTACCAATCGGTACCATTGATTCCAACTGTAAGACTTACCTGAAACACGGAAATCAGGAATTTTATGTTTTTTATGTTTCTGGCTACCAATAAAAAAAATTTTTGGGCAAAAAACGAAATTGGCGTCGGTTAAAAAAAATTGTCCAAAAATTGTCATTTATTTTGTTAATTTGTGTTTAAAGAAATACATAATTTTTTTTATTAACATTTTTGATATTCACACGATACCTATACATATTAGGAATAAGATGTAAAAATTTCAAAACGATCGGTTGAGTAGATTTTGAGAAATCACTGGCACCGTATTAAAAAAGTAGGTGTATCCTGGTGTATCCGACGCGCTTGGAAGCGCCCTCGAAAATATAGAAATAAACATCGATGTAGTGCTCAGATTATGTACTTTTCTTTTGAAACCCGTAAAAAATCGATTTGTTTTGTAAAGTAGGTATACCCCTTAATGACGAATATTAGTAAACTATTTTCAAATATAATCATTCCAAGTTTAATATTTTGCAATTTGTGTACATCTATTGTGTAATGTTCAATCTCTTCATGAGTTAAAATATTTGAATGTAGAATTTATTTTATTGTAAATAATCTAAATTTTTTCTTCCAATATTTGAATTTTCAAAAGCTGATCGTAAAAAAGATAGAATTGCAAGCTTGAATCTATTTATTCTAATGTATAAGAAATCAGCTCTCTATCTTCCATGATTAACTTTCTTAATTGAGATAGTGTTTCATTAAATTGAGTATTGACTTTAATTTGTATATTTGAATTAAAAATTGTATTATGGATATTTATGTCTGTTGTTCTTAAGTGTTCTTTCACATATATTATATCTTCTTCATCTATTATTTCAAATAAACATTTAAGTTCGTGTCCTACTATAAATCAAAACACAATCCCACGCTAACCCGCAAGCGGATGCTGAAGCTAACAAACAATTCCGTGCTAGCCTGAATTTAGATGCTGACAACGGAGAAAAAGGAACTCCTGTAATAGTTAAAAAGGAACAGCAGAATATGGTCGTAGCCATTCTGCTTCTGGAAGTCAATAAAATATAAATTATAAAAATTGACCACAAAGATGATTCAATAAGAATTTAAATATTATCAAGATGAAAAAGAACGAAGTAATACAATTGTGAGTTTATATAAATATTGCTTTGAAATATTAAAAATATTATATGTATAATTTTTTTTGAAAATAAACTAGATCTTTATCAAACTTACAAGTAAGCAAATAAGTGAAAATTGGTGCATTAATTTGAAAACTGAAATCGTTGTGAAAGTGAACTCTTAACGTCTATTATACTTTTTCGGCTTTCAACTTTCGTTTTTACTGTTGGTTGTTGTTTTTTGGCGAGGAAATGTTGTATCCTCACCGCAAAAGGGATCGGAAAGTTTATCGCGAAAAAGTCTAATTTTCTACAGTTTTGTAACACTGACGAAGACAACGTAGCCCTTCCTCGAAAGGAACTAATAGATATTATCAGCTGAATATTAACACAATCCCTTCAAGCGCACAGAAGACACATATTTAATAACTTAATGAAAACGTCTGACATTAATAACGAAGCGGACGTAAGCATTAACGTCGGTCATGATAGGAATCTATCTGACATGGATAGAATCCCTGACGTGGTAAACAGTCTGAGAGACTTCTCAGGCAACCCGGGCGAATTTAGCTCGTGGAAGCAGAGTGTAGGAGGGATACTCATAATCTTCGAGCACCTTAAAGGGACGCCTAAGTATAACGGAATTTTGTCCGTAATCACAACAAAACCATCGGGCAAGCCAATGTCGCTTTTGAATCGTACAATACCCCACTCGATTGGAAAAAGTCTCAAAATGCCTCGCAATACATTCTGCCGATGAAAGGGATCTGCGCACTTTCGAGTACCAGATGACGACCCTTGTTCAAGGTAATAGCAGCATACAAGAGTTTTACAAAGCCGTATACCATCACTTATCTCTTATACCTAGTAAGCTGTCATCAATCGGTTTCGGTCAAGAATCATTAAATAACATGACCCAATGCTGTCAAGACAAGGCACTCGATACCTTTATCAAAGGGTTATGTATAGATCTCCGAAAGATTTTGAGCAAACGTGAACAATTTGACTTACCACAAGCCCTCTTTTTGTGTCTCAAATAAGAAAACATAAATTATCCCGCACAACATGCACAACTGTCAAAATGGCGTGCGAAAAAAATATATCATGACCCCAGCACCGCTTCCGCGGGAAAATATTTTTTCAAATCATGAATCACATTCGAAACTTAGACGTGACTTCTACCCTGAATTCGTCAATAATCCAAACCTACCTACAATATTCACGGTTTAACCAACAAAGGCTACAGCACCAATACCCAATTCAGTTGCCATTGCTATCTAAGCCACGAAGGGAAGAACCTATGGATGTTGACCGATCCATACGGATTCATGCAGTTTACTACAAAAACAGGCCTCCTCCAAGACTGGTCTAAGCTCTGAAACGACATCAAACTCGCCAGTCATACGGGCATAAACAGCAACTTCACAGAAAATGATAACATACAGCCGGAAGTATTAAACGAGACAATATGTCACCTCCAATCTGGGCAGGCAAAAACTCATCGAATTCTTGGCCGAAGAAGAGACTGAGACATTCTCCCCAGACGTAGGGCAGAATGAATAGAAAGCACCAGAAACTAACGAAAATCATGACGACATTCACTTTCTTAGACTAAACAGCTCTTCGCTTCCGTATATCGAAAGGACTTCGAAAAGCTGTGAAATACTTAAATTTCTAATAGACACTGATTCCAACAAGAATTATATTCAACCTCGCTACATAACAAATACAATAAATAACGCGTCAATTCTGTAGGCAGAGCAGTGAAAATTATACACTATACATTTGTCAACCTTTTTCAACCTAATGCTGAAAAACTAAAATTGTTTCTTTTTCACTAGCTTCAAAACCTTCACAGAAATAATCGGAAATGATTCTCTAAAATCTATGAATGCAATCATTCATACTAAAGGAAATTTTAAGACTATCCATCCAGGCATTAAACCTCCTTCAAAAGAGCACACTTCGTCCGTCAATAAACTAGACATAAATACAAATCACATTCCAAAGAAAACGACATGCATCAATTCTCGGTAAATTCCTTGATCTCTTCTTCGGGCCCACCGAAAAAACTCGCTCAAATTCGTACAGCTACGAATGATCCCATCTACAGTAAATCCTACCCTTGTCCAGTAGTCTTTAAATCCGAAATCGAAAAGAAGGTGTTGAATTAATATGAACTAACTGGTTCAAAGGTTGGTACAAGACTGACTTTATTCAATAATACTTATGACTAGAATATTTACATCATGGTGTGAGTATTACATTGTTATCACATTATCAGAGTAAGTCTTATTCTCAACACCCCCACTAAATGATTTTTTTTATCTCAATGCCAAAAATCGTTACATAATTTAAACAAACAAATTCAATACAAAAATTCATTTCAAAATATGCTCATTTAAAAAAATTATTTCCAATTCAATAAAGATTAGATTTGAGTACGATTTTTACAATGAATTGATCAAAATTCAATTCCCATATTCTGTGAGCAAAAGACATGCTTTTCTATAGTTAAAGCTTTTGTTAATACATTGGCGACCATGTCACTTGTACCAATGTGGGTCACTCGAATTTGGGCATCGGTACACTTCTGACGATAAAATGATGTCTGACGTCAACGATAAGCGTCGTTTTCAGTCAAACATATTGCGCTGCGATTATCACAAAATATGTCTGTTGCTTTGGTTAGCGGCCAAAATTCGTTTATCAATTATCTTAGTCATAGACATTCTTGCGTTGCAGTCGACAAACTCATATATTCAGCTTCCGTTGTGGATAGAGCAACTGTTTGTTGACGACGGCTGTTCCATAAAACTGCTCCACCGTTTCGTTTAAAAACATAACCAGTACATGAACGTCGACTTTCGAGTTCAACAGCAAAATCAGCATCAGCAAAGCCAACCAAGTTTGAATCTCCTTTGGTGAATTTCAATTTGGCTTTTGATGTACCATTGAGATATCGAAAGATTCGCTTTACTGCAATCCAGTGTGCTTTACCTGGATTGTTGTTAAAACGACTTACGTTGTTTACTGCAAAAGCGACAAGTATAAAATGCTTCCAATAGATTCCTGAAATGGCACAAATTGCATTTCTAATTTTTCTTTATTATCTTTTGGTGACATTTCATTCGTCAGTTTTTGATTTATATCAACTGGTGTTGAAACTGGCTTAGAATCACGCATACCAAAACGTTCCAGCATTTCATTAATGTGTTTCTCTTGATCCAAATATATTACGTTATTTTCTCGATCGCGAGTGATACGAATGCCAATACAATTTTTAGCTTCACCAAGATGTTTCATTTTAAACTGTTTCATTAATATTGATTCTAGATCATTTTTCATTAGCTTACCATTCGAAAATATAAGTAAATCGTCAACCTATAAAGCAATGAAAATCATTGAGTTGCCAGAAATTCTAAAATAAATGCATGGATCAACCTGAGATTGTGTATATTCAGCATTCAGCAGTGATTTTCTCAGCTTAGTATTCCACTGACGACTCGCTTGTTTGAATCCATACATTGCTTTGGTCAGTTTACATACTCTATTGGAACCGTCACTGAATTGTTCTGGTTGATGCATATACACCTCTTCGTCTAAGTCGCCTTGTAAAAATGTAGTTATAGCATCCATTTGCTCGATCTCTAAGTTGAACTGAACTGCAATTGAAAACAAATACCGAATTGAAGTGTATCTTACCGGTGAAAATGTTTCTTGAATATATCCATTTACTTGAAATTGCCCTCTTATCCTTTAGCAATTCACATAAAATCCACGTTTTATTCTCAATTAATGAGTCAATTTCACTTTTCATGGCTTCTTGCCAATGAACTGCATTTAAGCCGTTTAATGCTTCATGAACAGTGGTAGGGTCAATTTCGTTTATGTTCATCCCACACATATGCGTGACAACTCCTTCAAATTTACGGGGTTTCGGTACACGATTCGAACGACGTGGAGTATTAATATCTGATTCACTAATTAAAGTGTCATCGTCGTGTCTTTCAACGCTTTCATCAGGATCTTCTTTATCGCCTTTTTCAAGCCATGTTTCATTCACTTTGGGTTCATATTCCCCCACTGAATCAAAATAATCGTTCGCTGAACCGATCGCTGTGTATTCTGAGCTTCGTTTGTGTAAGTCACTCATTCCAACTACGAAATTTGATGTACTTTCAATATCGTTTTCCATAAACACGACGTTACGACTATGAAACGGCTTTAAGATGTGTGGATCTAATAAGCGGTAGCCTTTAGTTGCCTCACCATAACCAACGAATATAAATGGATTTGCCTTTGGTTGCCATTTGGTTCGTTTTTGCTTCGGAATATGCATCATACATTTACTTCCGAAGACACGTAAATTCGCAACGTTCGGTTTTACTCCTGACCAAGCTGCATGTGGAATTTTGACTGTTAAACCTGATGCCACAGAACGATTGATCAAATAAATTGATGTATTGACTGCTTCAGCCCAAAAACTCATATCAAGTTTGCTATCAAACAGCATATATTTTACACGTTCCACCACGGTCCGATTCAGTTGTTCAACCAAAACGTTTTGTTCTGGGGTATATGGATTCGATTTTTGATGTTGAATAATAAATTAAACTTTAACACATTGTCAAAATCGGTGTTGCATAATTCTTTATCCTTGTCTGTTCGAAAAACTTTTATTTTTCGGCTATGTTGATTCTCTACCAACGCCTTGAATTCCTTAAACCACCTAATTGCTTCACTTTTGTGACTCAAAAAATATACAAATGCCATTCTCGTAAAATCATCGATGAATAGCAAAAAATAGCTCGCACCTCCAATTGATTTATGCTCCATCGGGCCGCACAAATCTGCATGAACTAAATCGAACACTGCCTGCGCTCTTGTGCCATTCAATTTAAATGGGTTTCGACTTTGTTTTCCCTCGCAACAAAGAACACAATAAAGTTTGTTGTTTAATTTACCTCCTAGTTTCATTCCATTGACGATTCCCTTTTCCATTTTCAATAAATCTGCGTCATTTATACAGCCAAATCTACGGTGCCACAAGTTTGAAGTTGACTTGCCATTTGACGTGAGAAAACATCGAACGTTGCGTCCATCCAATTTGTACATATTATTTTTCAACTTTGCGGTGCCAACTAGTTCTCTTTTATCATTATAAATCCGACATCCTTGATTATCAAATGAAACACTGGTACCATTTTTGGCTAACTGGCGTACTGATAACAAGTTGGTTGTTAAATTCGGCACAAATAGTACATGATTCACTGTAACACTGCATATTTTATTACCAACACTTGTTTGTATGTCTCTTTCACCTTCGTCGAAATCAGGTAATTTAGTTCGAACAACATCAGCCGTAATGGCGATTCCAGAATGCCCGATTGCTATTACCATTGGTAAATATTTCGGTATGAAATAACCGGCCAACAGAAATGATCCAATCCATTCGTCAGTAATTCCGAGACCAGTACCTTTTAACTTTTGAGCTGCATCTGTGAAATATAACCTTCCATTGTCGGGAAATCGTCCAATTTTGCTGATATTAAAGCACGCACCAAAGAAATTTTCCTTGTTAGATCTTGGTCGTCGAACATCCTTTTAAACGTTATCCAAATCTCGTCCGCATTTTGAATAAGGATGGATCCACTGATAGAACCAGCTTTGATTTCGCCTCCGCTACTTCAACTGTGTCTGTTTCCTTACCGTTAGTTGTGTTTTCCAAACCATCGAGCACCAAATAATTTTCGATCGCGAACGCCCAATCAGAGTAATTAACACGACCTTTTAATTTCGGGATACTCGCGAGAAAATTCGCCATGGCAATTAACTTATTGAAACCAAATTTCAAAAAGGCCTGCGCGTGCAACGCAAATAACTTGCAGTTAATGGAGCAACCCGCGCGCAACTGGGCCCATAACCTGTTGAAATAATATGAACTAACTGGTTCAAAGTTTGGTACAAGACTGATTTTATTCAATAATACTTATGACTAGAATATTTACATCATGGTGTGAGTATTAAATTGTTATCACATTATCAGAGTGAGTCTTATTCTCAACAGAAGGCAAGCACCTATTAGAAAATGGTTTTATCAGGTTTTATCTCCAAAAACCGGACTCTTTAGGGGGAAAAATCGAATGGTCTTCGATTACCGAAAATTCAACTCTGTTAAAATCTCTGATAAGTATCCAATACTAGAAATAAACGAAATCTTTTCTAATCTTGGGAAAAATAAACTCTTTTCTATCATTGAATAAAAAAGCGGCTTGCATCAAATTCCTTTAAGAGGAAAATACGTTGAGGAAACCGCATTCTCGATTGACAACGGTAAATTTCAGTTTCTTCGACTACCATTTGGACTCAAAAACGCATCCTCAATATTTGAACGAGCCTTAGATGACATCTTATGGGAACAGATCGTCTTCATTGATGATATCATAATCTTTGGTAAAAATGGCGCAGAGCACTTCAAGCATCTGAAAAAAGTGCTCAGAACACTTGAAAGAGCGAACATTTAAGTACAACCAGTTAAGTGTGAATTCCTTAAAAGAACCGTCAAATTTTTGAGTTTTATCATGAGGACTTGAGGCGATCGTCTCTTTCCCACCAACAAAATTCCTCGGAATGTCAGGCTACTATCGTTGCTTTATTTGCGACTACGCTAGACTCGCGAAACTCCCGACATCTCTTTTAAGAGGGGAGGATGGTCGAGTGTCCAATCACGTATCAAAAAATAAATTTATTAAGTTAGACAAAATAGCCTAGGAAGCATTAAAGAAAACCCTTATGTCAAAAAACGAAAAATTATCTCGACAAGAAATTCGACGTAATGGCAGACGCTTCTAACTGAATGCTATCGAGGCAGTTGTCTCTCAAAAGAATAAACCAATATCACTTCTATCGCGTACCCTGGGTAAACCCTCTGGTTCCCCTGAAAATTATGCGAAAATTTAAAAGGAGATGCTAGCCATTATATGGGCATTAAAAATAATTCAGAAACTACTTATACGTGTCTTGGTAAGTCGAAATTTATATGGATCACCAACATCTTACATATGCCTTGAGTAACAAAAATACTAACAGCGAAATGAAACGTTGGAAATCAATCCTCGAGGAGTATAATTACGAACTATTAGTTCATCCCAGAACCTTATTCCCCTCGTCAAAACACCAATTTACGTTATTTGCATCCAAATCGTCCTAACGAAAGAAGCTACTAAATAGTAAATCCCTTCTATAATCACACCAGGCATATTTTGATTCAACCAGATTACACGGAAGGTGACATCATAAATAAATACAGTGAACGGACTTACGACTGATGAAAGAACGCTAGAGAATATTTATGCACAGCATTACCGAATTTGCTTCACAAGCAAAATGGTTTAAGATACAAAATGAGCTAGAACAAGAAGAAAAAATCCCAAATACACATAAGAAAGCCCATAGGAATGCAGAAGAGAATAGCTTCAGATATTAGAAAACTTCTATTTTCTACAAATGCCCTGCAAATCAAATAGCTTGCCGCCCGTTGTATAACGTGCAAGGAAAATAAGTATGAAAGGTACCCAAATAAACCTTTCCTTAACGCTACCCGCATTCCAAACTATCCGCGACACACGGTGTACATGAATATATTTTCGACTGAAAAAATTAGTCCTTACCACGATCGATAAATTTACAAGATTCCTTTTAGAAAAAATTCTGCCATCAAAGTCCACCGAGAACATGAAACAACCCTTGAGATCCATTTTATTCTTTTTCTGTGTGCCAGAAAACGTCGTAGTTGCCAACGAAGGTGCACTTAGGTGCTTTTCCTGTCATCCATGATGGAAGATGAAATGCAAATAAATAATCTTCAAAACACCCCCTTATAAAAGTGAGCTAAATGGCCAAATAGAACGCCCCCACTCCAACCTAATCGAGATTATCAATCACGTTCATTTGAAGAGCTACTTCAAAGGGCGGTAGATCAGTATAACTTTACCATACACTTCACTACAGGGAAGAAACCCGTAGAACTCTACCTCGGTCGCTTGCCAAGAGTAACTCCCGAAGAGTTCGAACAAATCCAGCAACAGAACATCAATAAACTAAAATCCAAATAAAACAAAGATCTTACATACCACAACAAAACTAGGAAGCCCACTAAAAGTTATAACGCTGGCGACATCATTTATGTCAAAAGAAATAAGAGATTAGGTTCAAAATTAACCTCAAGGTTTCGATAGGAAACAGTTAGAGGAAACAAAAACACAATAGTTATCACCGCATCTGGAAAAACGTACATAAAAGTAATATACGCAACTGACTTCTCATAATGGACACGCCGACGAGCTATCCTAAACTCAGAAGCTTTTGGAACACTTACAACCAAAAATGGCGAAAAGATCTTTAAATTTTATCGAAAACGCTTGGAAGTGGGTCACAAGGAATCCTGACCACGATGATTTTAACATAATCCAAGAAAAACGAATAACGCCCTTAGAAACAACAACAAGTAATTATAAACAAGTCCTTAACAGATTGAATGAGCAATCTTTCTACAAGTTAATTAAATCTTAAAATTTGTTAAATCAAACGCGCACCACAAACACGATTCAGCTATTAGGCTACAATATAAACAAAGGTTTGTAAAAGAGGAACTAATCACTGTAAACTATGCTTCATGCTTCGCAAAAATCGGAATTGTTTATTATATGATGTTATTTTAGAAAGAAATAAAGGAAAGCCTTCACATATTCAATAAAAACAAATTTCCACATATTTAAATCGAAGACGGATTCAAATCAGCAGACGTAAAAATTGTTACCAATGAAAAAACGCTTTTGTGTATTGTAAAAATTCCAATAACTAAAGAAGAAACCGTTGGAAAACTTAATAAAAGAGTTAATGTAATTCTAAATAATTGTAAGACGTACAATGATCAATCAAT
Organism: Oxycera nigricornis; assembly: GCA_963942545.1. Classification (NCBI taxonomy): domain Eukaryota; kingdom Metazoa; phylum Arthropoda; class Insecta; order Diptera; family Stratiomyidae; genus Oxycera; species Oxycera nigricornis. The sequence goes on along the minus strand of OZ012660.1, from coordinate 63,451,559 downwards.
TTGCAAACAAACCAATTTGTAAGACATAAGTTATTCACCTTGTCATCTAAACATACTACTAGTTATTATAATCAAGAAGCAATAAGATAGATACTAATATAAACCAACCAGTTAGCGGCGCATCAACTTTGATTCACAGCATCGCGCATCTCGTCATCAATCAATGTCAACCATATTTCTAGTCGAATCTTGACATCCGAATTTAGTCGAGGAGGAGTTAACAAACAATCCCACGCTAGGCCGCAACCGGACGCTGAAGCTAACAAATAATTCTGCGCTAGCCCGAATTCAGATGCTGATAAGAAGCGAAGTGGTCGCGTGTGGTCGCTGAACGGACAGCAAAATTCCGTGAGCATGAGAAATGCAACTGCAGCAGAAAATTCCCTGAAATAGCCGAAACAATTTGTAGCTCTTGACTATTGTATTTTCGGTTCTAAACACGACGGGGAACCTCTGCCCCCAGCGTATTAAATAAATATATTTGTTAAATCACTTATGAATATCTAACTTATATTACATAATACTCTACTGTTTCTTCCTCTAGGAATTTGTGTATACACCCTACCTTTCAAGTATTTTAATTCTGATTGTAAGAATTGTTTATTTTTTATTGTTTTACTCATGGTATCAATTATATTAACTATTGCCGAAGGGTGTACTATATGTAGTATTATGTTTGTTTGTTACTTTTTCTTCTAGGTCTTTCCATATTACTGTAAATCCTGTGTGCCTTTTATGTCACGAGGCTAAAGTCTTCCTTCTGTCGGTGTCAGAAGTAATATTGTTAGCAAGATTATTATTAACATTGTCTGTAATTTTATTAGGCCTTTTAATGTTTGTCGGATGCATGTTAATCATTTTTTTTTAATTTGGTAAATGTTTATGCCTGACTGATTCATAATTTTTGTCGTCCTAGTGTCATTAGGCTCTTTTCTTTTGTCGTTTTGCTTATCTTTGGTTTTTAATTTTTCGATATTGTCTCTTACTATGTCTTTGTTTATTTGCAGTTGTTGCACATCGACTGGGATGGTTTTTAAAGTTGAATAAAATCTATTATTGCAGTTTTTAATTGCTTGTTGAACTAGATTTCAGCTTTAGAAGTGGATCTAAGAATTCTGATTTTTTTCGCTAGAATATTATGTAACTTTTGTACGTCTGCATTTCCTTAATGGTTATTTGGTATGATCAGATGTAATTCTATTCTCTCTTTTTCTAAAATTTCCTTTAATCGTGTAGCTTCAAACTCATTGTCTGCGATGATTTTATTGTGTTTTCCTATCTTAATAAAATGTATTTTCATCTTTTCATCAAAGTGTACCATACATGTTCTTAGGATGTGATTCTTCAGACTTTGAAATGTGCCTGGAGCAATTTTTAACCAAAAGTCATTCTATTATACTCACATTGGCCACAAGGTTCGACAAATGCCGTTTTATGTCAATCACTCTTTTTAACCAGGATTTGGCGATATCCTTTGGTCGAGTCAATAGTCGTAAATTATTGTGCCCTGCCCAGTTTATCTAGGATAGTGCCAATATGCGATATTGGATAATTGTTATCAATTTAGACTTCATTTAGCTTTCTATAGTAAATTGCAATTCTATCTTTAACTACTCCCGAACTATCTTTCCTTTTCGGGACTACCATCAGGGACTAGAGAATCTAGAATTGCTTTTCCTTATAATTAACTGTTCCTCCATCTCTTTGATTCGTCGCCTTATTTCTTCATGTCAAGTTTACAATTTTTTTGTTTGTAGAGTTTTGAGTTTATTTGTTGACCAGTATTGGTAATTATCTCACGTTGAATTTACAAAACACAGCCTGAAATTGGTTTACCACTGATACCATTTGTTTGTGCTCTTCTTCATTAAGGTTTTGCTGCAACTGTACCGTTGTCGTGTCAGTTTCAAAACTGCGCACTTTTCCTATTTACACGCAACGTTTTCTCTTTAACGTGTTGAACTGTGCAGACAAAAGATTGTGCAAAACGGAGCGTCTGGACCGACTTTTAAGATTGATTACACCTTTATGTTTCCCAAATAAATTATGTTGATATCTATATTGGCCTGCATTTTAGCATCTGTTGAATTTTACCTAAAGTTATGATTAGAATTGTTCTTATTTGGGTTATTATTGTGGACATTTGATGACTGTTGATTTTGCCTAAACAAACCTGAGTTGTGATAGTAGTTATCTCTACGTGGGCTGTTTTGATTGAAGGAACCTACTTGTGGGTTTTGTTTAAGCTGTCCTGATTGATGATGGTGGTAATTTTGACGATAGTAATTATGGTTGGAAGTAGCAGTGAAGCAGCTATCTTCAAACTGTCTACTTCTCATTATTGTGATTATTTTCGTTAAATTGTTTTCTGGATAGATTCGATTCAATAGAGTATCTTGCGAAATTACTTTAATTTCGTTTACTAGAAGATTCTCTACGCTACTTAAATCCATGAACGAATGATCCTTATAATAACCTGCTAATTCATTTGATTTATATAAAATATTTTGCATTATAACAGATAATCCACTTACTGTACTTACTTTTCATCTTGTGTTTCGTCTGTATAACTCCACTGGCTGTATGTCAAGTTTATAACGCAGTCGCAACATTTTTGTTATTGAAACAAGGCGGTTGCTTGAGCTATTTGTTGGTTAAGTTCTTCCATCGTGGTCTTTCAGATTTCCTGTTCTCTGACTATGTCCTGTGTTCTTGCTCGGCTTTCCTTTGGCATAGGTTTTTCCTGTTTACCAATAATAAGTTCAAAATGTTTCGTCGAGTTTTCGTTTTAACGTGAATTAATGCATTTAATTTCGTGTCTACTTCACTTTGTTAAATCTATTAAAACACGTTTGTACGTGATTTATATTACTCGCTTTATTTCCGTTTATATGAATTTATTACAGTTCGTTAATCACTATATATCTCTTCTGTGGAAGAATATAATATAAAGGTTCTGTCTCTTGTATAAAAAACTAATTTTTTATTTTAATTATTGAACTTTTATGGCTATTGAAAAACCGAAACATTTCACTTTAACAATTTAAACATGTCTATGCGTGACAATAGACAGCAATTCTCTTCTCTCATCCTATTTCTTACTTCTATTTATACTTATGTGATAACCCAGAAGCGATGGTATTTCCTTTGCCCTACAGATGTAATGAATCATGAATTGATCTTCTGCGAAATATTGTCTTGTTGACTTGTTCTGTGATATCGGCATAACTTATATTTTCATTAGTGGCAATTTTTTAGTTATTTCTAATATGGGTCGGGGTTATCATTTACAACTACTGGGTTGTGTGTATGATTCATATACATGACTTGTATGAAAGTCTGTTTTTTTGCATGCACCAACTTGGTGGTTAAAACGTACCCGTCTTGTGAGTCACGGCAGCAGCCTCACGTTTATTTATTTATTTATTTATTTATTTATTTATTTCATTTCACTTAACAGCTTAAACCAATTACAAAGTGAAACAAATTACAATAATAATAATAAAACAAAAAAAGAACAAGTGCATAAAGAGAAAAATGTACAAATTATAGAATAAAGGGGAAAAAAGTTAAGAAGAAAAATTATAACGGTTTAGTGCCGCAAGCAACCTCGCCTTAAAAATAAACAACGAGTGGGGGAAAGAACCAAGCTCCAAGCTATTATGCATTCGTTGCAACCGAAGCATTGGGGAATGAAAGCGCACATTAGTACGCGCAAACTGAATTTCGAAAACGTCATTAGAACGTGATTGTCTCAAAGAATTGCGGAATTTAAGAGTAGCGAGCAAGTTACACGAACTCCCATGAAGGCACAGCTTAAAAAGGAAACATTGATCGAGATAAACTCGACGCGACTGAAGGGACTTAAGATCAAAAAAGAAAAGTCTATCAATGTAGGACACATGCGTGATACCATATTTGAAGAATAGTTGACGGGTGAACTTAAGTTGTACGGACTCGATCAAGGATATTAAGCAATACAAATTCGGAGACCAAACTTGGGAACAATATTCAAGGATTGGACGAACAAGCGATATGAATAGCAGGTAAGTCATTTATATAAATAAAAAAAAGAAGAGGACCCAGTATAGAGCCTTGAGGAACATCAGAGGATGGGTAAAAAGGATCAGAATGTCCACCAAATAAGCTAACTCTACTCATGCGGCTGGAAAGGTAGGAACGAAACCAAGACAGAAGAACTTCACAAACGCCATAGTGCCTAAGTTTCCAACACAAAATGTCATGGTTAACTGTGTCAAACGCTTTCGAAAAGTCAGTAAAGACGGTAACAACTTCAAGTTGAGCATCTAATGCAGCCGAGACTGAATCGACAAATTCCAATAGATTTGACGCAGTTGATCGGTTTTTCCGAAAACCATGTTGCTCAACAGCAATTACCTTTTCAAGATAAATATAAAGTTTGGAGTGGACAATGCGCTCAAATAGTTTAGCAAAACAGGAAAGAATAGATATAGGTCTATAGTTTATGACCTGTGAAGGGTCGCCAGATTTAAGAATTGGGAAGACATTAGTCAGCTTCCAAAACTCGGGGAAAATACCTGAAGAGAGACTCGAGTTAAAAATTAAAGCTAAGGGAATACTTAGAGAGGTAGAAAGTTGTTTGACCAATGAGTTCGGGATACCATCAGGCCCAGGGCCAACACTAGTGTCTAGTTGGCCTATGAAGTAAGCAACTTCTTCTGGGGATGTTTGGAACGGCGGCAACAAGGGATGAATAGAAGACAGCGAGGGAACGAGATTCGAGGCAGAGACAGCAGTAAAAGAAGAGGAAAAATAGGAAGCGAACAAATTACACATAGAATCAGGAAAAGAAGCTTTGGTATTGTGAAGAATAACAGAATCAGGAAAAGAATTACTGAATTTGAGAGAACGGATATAAGACCAAAAGGGTTTAGTTTCGTTAGAAAGAAGGGATTGTTCAATATATAGGAAAAAAGTTTGCTTAGCGGATCTAATTGTTTCTTTAGCGGCTGAGCGGAGACGACAATAATCTAGTTTGCTCTGGGAGGTCTTAACTAGTTTGAAATTACGATACGCTTTATCTTTTAGCCTAAGTGCGGAAATAGCAGTTTTAGTAAGCCAAGGAACATCTGTCTTCTTTGATGGACGGAATCGCGGAGTGAAGCGTGAAATAATACTTGATAGAGAGTTATGAAGATTAGATACCGCTTCATTGCAAGCTAGAAACCGAAAGCGTTCATACCAATCAACAGAAAATAACTCAGTAGACATCGCCTCAAAATTGGCGTTTTTGAAGTTATAACGAGACGAGTGACCAGTTCGATTTCTCTTAGATGCCAAGAGATTAACAGTAAAGGATATAGGTGGATGGTGAGGATCGGGTGGTACATAAGGAAGCAAAGCCGGGGCGACAGAGAGAAGACTGGGTGGTATGTTTGAGAGGAAAAGATCAAGTAAGCGCCCATTAGTGTTATAAAGGGTATTGTGCTGAATCATAGAGCAAAGCGACAGAAAGGAAGAAAATTACAAGGACGGGCGGTTCACAGAGACGGGAGAATCTGATGAACAACTATGCCAAACAACCATGGGGGAGTTGAAATCGCCACAGACTATTATCATCGCAGAAGGATGTTTGCAAAGGACATAAGAAGAAAACTCGTCGAAGAAGGTTTCCAGGATTACAGGAGGTGAGTTGCAAGGAATATATACAGACAATATAAGAAGAGTATGTGACACCGTAGCCACTTTGACGACAACGCATTCAACAGGAGGTGCAGGGAGGAAGTCACTGCACAGGCCACTTGAAAGTTCTTTAGATATATACTTTACTTATATAACGTACTTACGTTATATTTATTTATATATTTGATCCTCATAAAAACAACGCTTTGCTCTATCTCTATTATACCGTGACTTTGTCACAACACATTCCCCTTTTAATGTTGACGAAGCATCAAAATTGAGATTCCATTCGTGTTGTTTATAAAAACAAGCAACATTCGTCTCGCACATGTTTACATCAACATGCATCATTCGTCGTGCACATGTTTATGTTTACGTGACCCGCTGCGAGCATTTTTGTTTATTCTAATGTGTGGCGATCCCTTGATCAAATTTGAAAATGAGAACCACACATAACAATGTATGGTATTTCACCCTGCATTTGAGTAATTTAGAATAAACATTTTTTGTAGATGAGAAATAGTATAAGTACAATTGTAACATGTGAAATCTTTGCCATTTTCAAGACGTAAGTCCAAAGTGGACGTTCGAGGCAACGCGATAAATAAATCAAGATATTTTTGATATCTACTCGTTTTCCTCGTCCTAATTGGAATTGCCTCGTTTCGTTTAGTACGCGGACGAGGCAAAGTAAAACTGGCGCAGTTAGTAAACACCCTGCATTTTTTCTTTTGATTCGCAAATAAATACGGATTATAGATTGTTGAAATGGGATTTTTACACTGAAAGTTAAGTGTTTTAAAAACAAGTGAACCAGCCACATCATTAATTTTCAACAACCGAGAGAATATCAAGCTCCTTCACCTGAGTTGAGGAACAAAGACTCTCTCAACACACGACAAAGGACGTTGCCCAATATTTCTTTCAACAAACGAGCGAGGATCAAGCTCCTTCACCTGAGTCGAGGAACAAAGACTCTCTAAGCACACGGCAAAGGACATTGCCCATTATTTTCTTTCAACAACCGAGCAAGGATTAAGCTCCGTCACCTGAGTCGAGGAACAAATACTCTCTCAACACACCAGTTTCACATCATCGTGGTAATTTTATTGAATCATTCATCGCGGACTCACTCCTTCAAATTGGAGTCATCCATCGTGAAGTCATCTATTTTTTTCACCGTGGGAAAATATATATTTTCATCGCCCAATCAATGGAAACAATCCACAAATCTTGTAAAAGGAAAACCTTTTATCGTGAGTAATATATATATATATATATATATATATATTATATTGTGACCTGATGATCAGGAAATATTTTTAAAACCAAGAAAAGAAAACTGCTTTCAATGGCGGCAACAAAATCACACACAATGACTTTTCTTTTTATTTTGACATGTTCACTTCTCTTATGACTAGTGACATCTAGTGATCAAAATAGTCCAATATTTGAATTTCAATATTTTCGAAGTTACAGCTTCGGCCAATCTGATCAGGAATCGCCCTCGATCCCAGCATCAACTTCGATCTCGTTACTCTGGGGAGCGGCATCGGCGGGTCGGACCCAGTGGCGCAGGCGAGCGGCCTTAACAATGCCCTCAGACGGGATTTGTGAAAGCTGACAATTCTCTATATCACGGACGACGTATCGGTCATTTGGAAGGACACGGTGAATAACATAAGGACCACGGTACTTTGGATTAAATTTCTTATTACGAGGGCGGTTCAAATATGATCGAGACAAATACTCTTACACGTTTATCCACTATCGAAAAAATTAACAAAAATTCACAGTTTTTCTACGCAATTCCCCTCACTAATTTCGCATTTTGTCCACCTTTCCGGAAGTTTTTTGATGCCGGTATCGAAGAATTCCTTGGGCAACCCGGACAGCCATGTGCGCACGAACTCCTCTACCTCGTCGCCGGTGTTGAATCTTTGACCTCCGAGGGCTTATTTCAGTGGTCCAAACATATGGTAGTCGCAGGGTGATAAAAAAGGACTGTAGGGAGGATGTTCCAGTATCTTCCACTCTAATTCCGATATTGTATCGAGCGTGGGACGCGCGGTGTGAGGACGGACGTTATTTTCGTGTGGAAATGCTCCTCCGTTTTGAGCGATAAGTGGGTTTCACGTGTATTTTCAGAAGGTGAGAGTAGTATGCAGCATTGATGGAACGTTAGGTGCGCAGGAAATTGACGTACAGCAAGCCCCTCCGGTCCTAGAACACAGTACACATAACCTTACCCGCCAACCTGGACCTTTCTCCACTCTTTAGACGACACCTTGATTTCAGGAGTGTAATAGTGTACCTATGTCTCGTCTGTAGTGAAGATTCGCACTCACTACCGAACTGATTTGGCACGCAGAAAATTTTCGGTGTTTTTAACGCCTTCCCACACTAAAAAACGAATGACAATACGTTGCGCAACGGCGGCGACACTTGACTTTCACTCATAGTCGTAGCACGCGCGTGAAACATGCGTTACCGACGGAAACTATGCCACGCTCTCGGTAAGCGACACAGATATGACATACTCAATCCACGACTTTCAAAACATACATGCGCGCCATATACAGCGTTTGTCTCGATCATATTTCCACTCATCATCGTCATCTTCAAGCACCAAGCGCAGACGAAGTTAAACACTGAAAGCTTTTCTGAAATGGCTAACTGTTTCGATGGGTTGGCCTCAACAATAACCAAAAGCAGCATGAATTCTAATTCAAATAAAATTTATACAGCTCTGGATGAAATAAAACTCAATTTATCATCCATTAATGAAGCTTTTGCCGCTAAAGGTTCATCACTGAGTGGTCATGATTACGATCACCTAGGCATCATGGAAAAAGCTCTAGCGGAGATGGAAAAAAAGGTCTTAAAGCAAAACTTTGAATTATTCAATTCTGCTGTAGCCCAATTTAATAGTGCTATAGACAACTTCGAGAGCAGATTTACTGCTGTATGTGATAAAAATTATAATAATAGTAAAAACTATCACACACCCGTAAACTCTGAGCTGTCGTTACACAACGAACTGGTGCTTGGCGAGATTAAAAGTGCAATCATCAACTTGAATCAAAGTTCTCTCAGCCGTACAAAGGGTATGGCCACATCTCCATTAAAAAAATCTCTCAAAAAATCTAATACACAAGTGTCTACATCTTCACCAAAAAATCATGCTACTTGTACAAGGAAAGTCTTCAGATTCGGAACCTAGTGGCCAGAAGAAGAATGGGATAGACGAATTGATAAAATTAGAAGTTTTAACTCTAATTCAAAACAACATTCATCTGCCACACATCAAAAGGACTCTCATATGCAAGAGTTTTTTGTCAAGGGAGCTCCGAAGACTGCTGATGTAAAATGGATGCATCAGTACTTAGTGACCGAGCTTTTCCTGGATGTCTGCATCGTCGAATCATTAAAATATCGATGCAGCAATAAGAAGAGTTCCGGCAACATCTTCAAAGTTTCCGTTCCATCACGATACGCGTGGTTATTCACTAACTCGAAAGGATTAAAATCGAACCAAACGTGGAATGGTATGACGTTTAGGAAATGGAGAAGTACAACCAAATCATGTAAAAATCAGAACATAACAATAATATTACTAATCTAAGTAGTAAATGTAATTCGACTATTTTGACTGAAGTTGATATCATACAGACAAACAAAGACAGTTCTTCAAACGTACCTCCACAAACCAAACCTACTACCCTACTCAACAACGACACATCCAAGACTCCTGTTCCTATTCATTACCCGAATCCCTCTTTAAAACTGCCCTTAATTAAGACAAATCTTACTCCTTACAGTAACTTTGTCCGTGATGATGACCTGCTTCCAGTTACGGGGGGGGGGTCAATAATCCTTCCTTACACTTCAACGTCTAGTAAGCTGACCAATGCTGATGCAGGCTTCCTTGATCCACTCATTCCCCCTGTATTCAAAGCAACTGTTAACTCCTGCGATGATGTTGAAGGAATATATACCCTCTCAAGACTTCGGGATCACAGAATTTACGAAAATGTCCGTTTGTTCCTAGCATGTATGCATAATGCTTCGGCTTGTTTTAAGGGTAAAACTTAAACTAGTCTGAAAGTTCTTATCCATCAAGAGGGCCTTCTAGTTGACTTGGAAGCGTTAAACCTGCTGTTCATAAAATATCATGAGCAAATGAGAGTCTCTGCAAGTCAAGTTAAACAAGAACTAAATACCTACAGTTCTTATGTTAGGTCTAAACACATTTCTGTGCTTCAAAAGTCGAGAACCGAGCTCAAAAAATACTATTCCTAGCAACTCATCCTCGCGAGTCAGCCTCAAGCTTTTCTACCATAATTGTGGTGGAATGAGAGGCAAAGTAAATAAACTCTTTTTCGACGCGAAATTTTGCCGGTTTAATATCCTAGCGTTCACTGAGACTTGGTTGAGTGATTTTTATAAAAACGAGGAAATTCTCGAAGAAAATTGGACAATATATAGAGACGGCCGTGATTATCGCATTACTACGCTAAGTCGAGGGGGGGGGGCGTTTTAATTGCAGTTAATTCCAGTATGTCGAGTGAAATTATCCACACTACTCCTCATAAGATTTTCCAACATATGATTATCAGGGTTCCTTTTGAAAGAAACTACCTATACATCGGCATTTTCTACATTCCCCCCAGATCTGACGAAGCCGCTTACAACGACCTTTTCTTGATAATCTCTTCTTTATCCGCATCTTTAAATAAAGATGACAAAATAATATTGTTAGGAGATTTCAACCACCCCAATCTATCGTTTATGACGGACGGAGATGATAACAGTCTTCTCACTACAAATGTTCTCGACTCTTGTAATATGAATCTGGTAAGTGCTTTTTATGGCAATGACTTTCAGCAAATCGCTCCCAGTCCCAATCAAAACGGTTATTGGTTGGAATTAATACTCACCAACACTTATGACGATGTAGTGGTCAGTCCTACTAATGCCGTGGAGCATTTTTTCACTAACAGCCCTCACTACACAGCATTCACAGTTGAACTCTCCACTACTGAAGATCAAACTACCTTATCATACAATTGTAATATTGTATATGATTTTCGTAATGCTGACTACGAAAGCATTAAACTTTACCTTGACAATGTTGACTGGTTAGGCACTCTTTCAACGTTAGACCTGGACGAGGCTCTATCCTCATTTTATCAAATAATTCTTGACGCCGTTGAAAGGTACGTACCTAAAATTAAGAAGAAGAAAAAGTTATCTGAGCCCTGGCTAGACTGCAATCTGCGCGCACTAAGGAACGAGAGAAACAAAGTCTATAAATTACTAAAGCTTAACAACAATGCTAGCGAGAATTTAAAAAAAATATATTTTGATTTGTCAGAAGATTACAAAATCAAATACCGGGAGGCCTATGAACGCTACGTGAATTTAACTGGTGAAAACATAATCAAAGACCCGAAGAAGTTCTTTGATTTTGTTAATCTCAAGAGGAAATCATCGGGCTATCCAGCGTTAATGACCAAAAATTATACCGTTTCTTCATCTCCGAAAGTAATCTGTGATCTTTTCGCTGACTATTTTCAAGAAGTTTTTTCACCGCCAAAGATTTCGGTAGACACGGAGTCCTCTAAAGTTAATCCAGTGGTACTGCTTATGGACATGTATTTCTCAAGGGAAGATGTTGCTAGTCCCTGAACTATTTGAACAAATCGTTTGCCATAAACTCTCAGCTATTATTGAGCCTCTTTTAAATGCATAACAACATGGTTTCCGCAAGGGCCGATCAACTACAACCAATCTCATGGTTTTAGTTCCTGATGTCCTATGTAAAATGGAGATGGGTTACCAAATTGACGCAATCTACACAGATTTTAGTAAAACATTTGACCGGGTTGATCACTCCATACTTATTTCCAAATTGCAGAAAATAGGAATCACCGGCTCTATCCTCAATTGGCTCAGTTCCTACTTAAGAGACCGAAGTCAATTAGTTAAATTTCAGGGATATTTGTCCAAGCCGATTCTCGTACACTCTGGTGTACCTCAAGGCAGTCACCTCGGCCCTCTTCTTTTTAATGTTTTTATATCAGATTTATCTGAAAACTTCTCTGACGTATCACATCTTCTTTACGCTGACGATCTGAAGATATATCACATCATGAGGTCTCAACCTGATACTGTTTTCCCCCAATCAAAACTAACTTCCCTCTAACAATGGTGTGATGTTAACAAACTTCATCTCAACGTTGGGAAATGTTTTGAAATGACTTTTCCCCATAAAACCACAATATTGAACATTGTGTACGTTCTCAACAATACGGTATTGGATAGGAAAGAAAACATTGTTGACCTTGGAGTTGTCCTAGACAAGAAACTATGCTTCAATTTGCACTACGATACTATTCTCTCCAAAGCTCATAAACAGCTTGGCTTTATTAAAAGACGAGCCAAAGAGTTTAAAAATCTGTGGGTAACTAAATCATTATTTACCTCACTGGTTCGCCCATTACTTGAATATGCCTGTAATGTATGGAACCCACATTTCGGAGTTCATGATACGAGAATAGAATCAGTCCAAAAACAATACTTGTTGTCTGTTTTGAGAGACCTTTATAGCCCTGATGACTATCAAATCCTTCCTCCTTATGAAGTTAGATTGGAGCTTCTGAATTTGTCTACTCTTAAAACCAGAAGAACAGTGTTGTCCTCTTGTTTCGCCTTTGACGTGATTAGGGGCCACATTAAAGTGGAATATTTGACGAATAAAATAAAGCTTAATGTGCCTGTAAGAAGTAAGCGTAATACACGTTTACTAACTGAATATCAGCATCTGACTAGGTATGCAGATAATGAACCAGTTAATAGGTGCTGTAAAATCTTTAACAATTTGAGCAAACACTACTCCCCTACCATCTCCAAGTTCAATTTTAAATCCAGCATTTCTAAAGCCCTTCCATTATCCATCCCTAAATTATGACGTGCATACAACAGTATAAATTACCGTTGAATGTAGCACGTATTTTAGGGTTAAGTATATTGTTGTAATGTATATTTTATATTTTTATATTTTTATATGTTGACATGTGATTGCCTTGTTTTGCCGAAATAAATAAATAAATAAATAAATAAATAAGTAAGTATCAACATGCCGAGTGACAACAAAGTCACCAGGGACGTACTGGGTAGGTGGATGGCTTTTCTTAGAATATTGGTGAAGGTTTCGTTCTTGCGCACGGTGCATTGCGTGATCCGCTTGGGAGCGTAGGGCAGCCAAATCAATAGAGGAAGAGACTCGTTTCGAATCAAGGTATTCAGTGAGATCATCAACTATGGAGCCTCTTTGGGGAACTCTGAACAGGAGGATACTAGGGTTCTGCTGAGTAGAAGCATGAAGGGTATTATTAAGGGCGTATTCTACTTTAGTCAATAATAAAGCCCAGTCAGCATGGTCCAAGGGCTCGGATAATTTAGACATCATGGGGGTTAGTATGCGATTGGTACGTTCAACCTGACCGTTAGTCTGGGGCGCAGCTACTGCAACTTTGACATGAATATTACCCCTAGTCTGTAAGAATAACGAAAATTCATACGAGGTGAAACAGGCACCTTGGTCAGAGATCACACGACGAGGCCGACTGTAATAGTCAAAATATTTTTGTAAGGAGGCGCACACCTCTTTAGAACTAGTTGAGTTGACTGCATCTAGTTTAGTGAACTTCGTAAAAGCATCTACAACAGACAAGATGTACTTTCTCTTGGATAAGACGCTAGGAAGAGGGCCATAATGGTCAACACGAATCGTATCAAACGGGACAGGGGATTTTTCAATAGGATGCAAGTCTTTCTCGTGTAAGTGTTTAGGGACATTATAAAAGATGCACTGAATACAGTTTTGAATGAAGTGCTGAATCTTACGGTTCATTGCCGGGAACCAGTAGTGATACCGAATTTGATTGTAGCATTTATCGATACCAAGATGGCCTATTTTCTCATGTACGAAACGAATAACATTTGATTCCATTTCAGAAGACACATAGAAACTAAGGATTTCTTTAGTTAACCTCCTATACAAGAAGAATCAGGGAGTTGCAATCGGTAACAAGGTTAAAAGGGATACCTTCCAAATAAACCTTGAAGCGGCGCAGAGCATAAATGACCGCCAGTGTCTCGAGTTCAAAACTATGGTAGTGAGACTCAGGTAACGTAGTTCGTCGTGAGTAATAGGAAACTGGATGCCACTGACCATCATCTTGTTTCTGCAAAAGTACAGCACCGAATCCCACGGAACTGGCGTCAGTATGCAATTGGGCTGTCGGGTAGGATTATAAATGGCCAAAACTGGGGCAGACACTAAGGAGTCTCGTAATGTGTAGAACGCAGACTTACAGTCGGGCGTCATTACAATGAGTGGGTTTGTTTTCAATAGGGCGGAGAAGGGGGGCGGCAATGTGAGAGAAAAAAGGAACAAATCGACGAAAATAAGAAAAAAGGCCCAAAGCGGACTGCAATTGTCGTGAGTTTGTAGGGAGGGGCAATTGGCGTATGTGCACGATATGCGAGGGGTAAGGGAGGATACCTGAGGAGGTAGCCGAATATCCTAGATAATCTATTTTGCTATGTATAAACTTACTCTTGTACCAGTTGATCTCTAAACCGTACTCTGTGAGACGGGTTAGTAAGCGAGACAACAATTAAAGGTGAGATTCAGGATCAGGAGTAGCTATAAGGATATCATCCATTTATATAACTATCTCTCCTGACTGGACAAAATCTTGGAGCTGTTTATAGATGAAACGCTGGAAAACTGAAGGTCCATTTTTTAGACCAAAAGGCATGCGGGTATACTCATACTGTCCAAAAGGCGTGACAAAAGAGGTAAATTTAATTGAATCTTCAGTCACAGGCACATGATGAAATCCACTTTTAAGGTCGATAATAGAGAAACAATTTTTATTGTCTAAATACTCTAAGCAATCATCTATTAAAGGCAACGGGAAATTATCGCGAAGGGTTACTTTGTTAATGGACCTATAGTCAACGCACACGCGGATGGAACCTGATTTTTTTTCGAACACGGACGATAGGAGAGGCATAAGGCGAATCACTTGGACGGATTATATTATCGGCCAATAATTGATTAATGATTTTTTGAACTTCATTCCGTTCAAGATAAGACAGCCGACGAGGTGAACAACGGATAGGGCGATCGGAAGTTATTTGAATCCTCATTTCGTAGGGAGACAGACAAGACAGGGAGGGGGTTCGGGATTGATAATTTTGACGGAGAAGATCTAAGCAACGACGAATTATAGGGGAGCCTAATGTCGTTCCGATATCAAAGACAGTCAGTTCGTCTATCTGTTCTTTCCAATTCAGGAACTGTTTTTCTGGGTCTTCGCTCTCCCCGCCGAGGGCACAACCCGCCATGGAAATCAGTCGTGTCAACGCAAGAAATATGCTTTTCTTTAACAATTTTATCCGTTTTATTGTTCCGATAAACATTAGCGGGTGATTCCCTAATAAAGATTATCGATTTTAATATAGAAATATTATACCATAGCTTAATCTTACAAGAATTCCAAAAATCTCGTCCCAACAAAAGTGGTGCGGGTAAAATGTCATCAGGTACTACAAATAAATCGGTTAGAATTGTTCTTGATTTAAATGTGATAGGAATACTAACGAGTCCACAGGTGGGGACAAGCACACGATTTAGCCCACGGTATTTACGGCAAATCGGAGTGAGACGAATATCTGATGAAAGATGTCGGGCTCGAATGAAGCTCACTGGGCTACCAGTATCGAGAAGAGAAAGGAGGGAGATTGGATCACGAAATTGATACTCACCATCTGCAAAGCAGTGATCGCTGAATCGGTGGGATCTGCCTGAGATATTTATTCTTCCCTATAAACAGTGGCCACTGCAGGTGGTGTGTGTCGGTTTGGGCATGATCTATATTGGTGGTCTTCCTGAAAACAGTGGAAGCAACCGCCAGGTGGTCTACGAGGAGAACGGCAATTAGCGGCGACGTGTCCATGACGCCGTCAGTTGAAGCAGCGTACTTCACCAACATCTGAGGCAGCATGGCTATAGTTACTTGCGGAGCTTGTTAGGGCCTGATTAGTGCGCGGTTGATCTTGAGGGGTACTCTGCTGAAGCTGGCGAGAAGAAGGATGTACCAACGCTCTCGGAGTGGACAAGGATACTGAAGGCAGCTTGTGGTTTTGACCACGTGTTATTGGGCATCGATTGTAGCGGTCGGTTATTCCCTTTAGTTCCTCAATGAAACGAGCACTTTACAAGCGCGCAGTGTCCATTCTAGTGCGGAGGCCGTGAATTACAATCATTTCAGTTTCAGGAATTCCCCCTCGGTTTGCCAGAGTCTTCATCACAATAAAGTATTCCTGCATCGATTCGTTAGGTGCTATGGATCGGTCAGTAGGGGTTCGATAATCGGTAAACGTATCGGTGATGAGTTGGAATTCGTGGATAATGATGGCTTGAAAGTCATTTCAGGTGTCAAAAGTGACTGTCGATAGGAACATGGCTGCTGTGCCCGTCATCAGTCAGGCTTGAAAGTCATTCCAGGTGTCAAAAGTGACTGTCGATAGGAACATGGCTGCTGTGCCCGTCATCAGTCTCCCAGCATATATCAAACGAATTTGCTCGTCCGCACTCGTAGCGTCCATCAACTTGTTGAAATCTTCAAATCACTTGCTCACCTGGTATAGTCCATTGCCAGAAAAAGGCTCAATTGCCTGTTGAATGTCCCGGAATTCAACAAAGGATGCAGGTTTTACTTTTGCCATAGATCGGTTCAAGTTTAGTTCAGCTTCCATCTTGGACAATCGGCATTCCATTTCTAATTGGCGAATATTTGCTCTTAACGCAGACACTTGCGGAGTTTCAGGTTCGATTTCCATCTCCTTCGGATCAATGGCTGCACGAGGTGATAGCTGCGGTGGTCTCTTATTTGATATATGGTCTCTTCGCTCAAAGGGGGCAATGGGTACCAAGGCTGGTGGTCCAACATCCACATTATCCTCTGCACTCATTTTTTAGTCTGCTTTCTAAGCAAGGTACCACAAGGTTTATTTGGGTTCAACTTCTATATGGCACACAATTCACTAAGTTTTCAATGTCTTTAAGGTTATGTTTAAAAGGCCACAAGGTACTGTCAAATATTATATCGCGGGTTGAATTTTGTTTTCACAAAAGGCTGTGAGGAGTAGCTCAAAAGGTTCCAAAAGTTCACAAGGGTATAAACTGTTTAAGGCACTAGGAAACACTGGACTTATTCTCACGACAACGGTGGCAGCTTAGAGCCTTGGTGCTCTGCTGAATTAGGTTTCTTTTTCCACTTTTATTACGCTCAATGATTTCCACTTGGCTTCACTTGTTGATAGGTGTATACCCCACATCTGATTTTGTGACCTGATGATCAGGAAATATTTTCAAAACCAAGAAAAGAGAACTGCTTTTAATGGCGGCAACAAAATCACACACAATGACTTTTCTTTTTATTTTGACATGTTCATTTCTCTTATGACTAGTGACATCTAGTGATCAAAACAGCCCAATATTTTGAATTTTATATATATGTATGTATATATATATATATATATATATATATATATATAAATAAAAATATATATATATATATACACATACATATACATATACAGGGTGTCCCGTAATGACCGCACACGGACAGTACCACACAATTCCTCATGCCATTTCCAACAAAAAATTCTTGGTAACATTTTGTCGAAATCTTAACCCTTTAGCTGCTACAGTCATTTTCATTTTTCTTAAAAATTGCCTGACTTGCGTTACTAAAAACACCATATCTCAAAAACTACGTCGGCTAAACAGTCAAAAAAAATTCTCAACATAGTAAATACTTCATTTTATTATTACAAATAAGTTTTATATGAATCACATTAACATTGGAATTGGTATAGTCCTTTAAAGTTAGATTTTTGTTGTTTTTTATGAATTTTTTTTTATTCTAACCACTTTATCTTAAATTTTTACATGCACAATGTTTTGTCCTGTCACATGAAAAAATTTCATATTCTCTGATGACCAATTCCCGTTATCAATATTTTGTCATAAATTTCCAAATTCGATAAGTTACAGTAGTTTGAATGTACCAAGGCAGGGTTTTTTCTGCATCGAAATTTCACTTTTTACATTAGCTAACGGGTAAAAAATTTTCACGCTTCGCTCGACAGTTAAAAAGTTATACTTTTTATTAGGTACATTAATTTCTATGTACAATGTCTAATACCTAAGCTATTTTTGTGTGGCCTACGTAGGATTATAGTGATCCTGGATAGAATTTAATTGCATTTTAAAGACCTCTTAATGATCGTTTTGCTCACAAGGGGTTAATGGGAACCCGATTAAATTACCGCTTTAAAAGTTTAAGATTTTCAGGCATAAATGAATAATCGTTGCGGATAAATGCGCTGACAGGATTAATTTTATGCGTATGCTGATTCATTCTTTCATTAGCAGCACAATAAATTAACTTTTCAAAGCAAAATGTTTTCTGCTAGTGAATACAAGTGCTCCCAATGCTGCCAGTTTTACACGAACAAATGACAAATTTAAAACAACCGGAAAAATTGCTAATTTTGACTTTCGCGACCGTGTTAAACGCTTAAGTGATGTCCTTACCTATAAAAATTATTATCTTGACAGAAAGCCTTACTTTCTGCTTGACAACTTCCGAAGAAAAAGGTTGCCAATTTTTCTTTGTTTCCTTCGAAAAATAGAAAACTAAATTTTTTTGAAATTTTGCTTACCTACTTTATTATGAAAAATAATAACTAAAGATCTAAAGTAACAATTTATTTTGAACTTATCATTAAACAGCAGTATTACTGTATTGCTTGTGATCACATCAACTGTTCAAAGTGCTTTCCTTCCACAGAAATGCAAAGAAGAGCTCGTTTCTTAATTTCTGTGACTACATCGAAATGCATGAGTTCCTCTCTGATTTTTTCACTAGCTGCCTCAATTCTTAAATCTAATTCTTTAACTGATGACACAGGTGTCTCGTAAACTTCTTGCTTCATTGCACCCCACACATAAAAAATAAGGATAGTTAGATCTGGAGACCGGGGTGGCCACCTAATTGGACCATTTCGATCTATCAACCTTCCTGGATAGTGTGAGGCATGGCAATGGGTGATTTGTTGGCCAGTATGGCTTGGAGAACCATCGTGTTGGTAATACATCCTGTTCAAATTGTATATTGGTGTATCTTCCAGTAAAGCTGGCAACTCGTTATCCAAAAAATTTAGATATCCGGCAGTATTCAGCCTATCCGGCAAACGGAATGGCCCAACTATCCTACGCCCCAGGACGCCTGCCCACATGTTTCTGCTAAATCTACGCTATGCAGAGGTGGCCCTGGTTACTCTGGGATTGATAATAGCCCATAGATGGCTGTTGTGGAAGTTGTTGACACCATCCCTTGAAAAATGTGACTCGTCGGTCCATAAAATGTTACTAATGAAGTTGGAGTCTGTTTGATCCCGTTCGATAAGCCACTCACGAAACTCAACCCTTTTCACGTAATCCTCGGGAAATAACTCTTGCACGGGTTGAAAATAGTAAGGGCGCATCCTTCTCTTGCTTAAAACTCTCCAAATTGTGGTCGCCGATAAGCCCAGCCGCAAAGCTAGCTTGCGAGTTGATAAGTCTGGTTCATTGCGTACTATGGATAGTATGTGCTCCTCCTGATTGGCGTCCCTGAAAGTTCCTGGTCGGTTGTCAAAACAATGCAGTTGGAAACTTACAAACTCTCCATGCAGTCTCATGATGGTTCTGGTATCCGGTAATCGTCGGCTCGGATACCTCGTTTGATATTCCTCCTGTGCACATGCCACATTGCCATCGCAAAATCCGTAAATGTAATGCATGTCAGCACATTCCTAGTTGGTAAAGCTAGCCATGATGTTATATGTTAAGGCATAAGCACTCCTTGATTCTTTTCAATTGACGATTCGACTAAGTTATGTAGCATTTCGACACAACATTTATACCCCTTTGTATTATCAGGTGGTGATTATTAAACATTAACTTTATGCCATCCCCAAAACGTTGGATTTTAATTATCTCAGCTTAAAAACCCTTCAATACTAAAGCAGGTCCAACAAATAGCATGAAGAAAACCAATCACTCAAAAATCTTCTCACTGTGGGATTATGCCAGGTAGATAATAAAATTTTATGACGTTTGGCTAATTCCGAGGGATCACACAAATGATGAGTTTTCTATTTTTCGAGGGAAACAAAGGATAATTGGCAATCTTTTTCTTCGGATATATTCAAACAGAAAGTAAGGCTTTCTGTCAGGATAATAATTTTTATAGGTTAAAACATCACTTTAGCGTTTAACACGGTCGCGAAAGTCAAAATTAGCAATTTTTTCCGGTTGTTTAAAGTTTCTAATTTTTTCGTGTAAAACTGGCAGCATTGCGGGCATTTGTTAATACATTTCTGAAAACATACATTGACAGGCTATCGAACGCATCCTTTTTCAAAAGTCTACACATAAAAATAAAATAGTTATGACGATTTACACGTGCCAGGTCGTGGGTGAGGAGCGTGGTTACTCCCCCCTTATATCTCGAAACCCCTTCCGATTTACCACCCCCGTCCCATACGATTTTTTGCTCAAAAGACTTCAAGGATTCCGTGGTTTCATTTAATGCCATCAACTCCGAAACACACATACAGGGTGTTTCGGAGTTGATGGCATTAAATGAAACCACGGAATTCTTGAAGTCTTTTGAGCAAAAAATCATATGGGAGGGGGGGTGGTAAATCGGAAGGGGTTTCGAGATATAAGGGGGGGAGTAACCACGCTCCTCACCCACGACCTGGAACGTGTAAACCATCATAACTATTTAATTGTTATGTGTAGACTTTTGAAAAAGGATGCGTTTGATAGCCTGTCAATGTATCTTTTTAGAAACGTTTTAACAAGTGCCCCCAAAGCTGCCAGTTTTACATGAAAAAATGAGAAACTTAAAACAACCGGTAAAAAATTGCTAATTTTGACTCTCGCGACCGTGTTAAACGCTAAAGTGATGTATTAACCTATAAAAATTATTATCTTGACAGAAAGCCTTACTTTCTGCTTGAATACTTCCGAAGAAAAAAGTTGCCAATTTTCCTTTGTTTCCTTCAAAAAATAGAAAACTAAAATTTTGTGAAATTTTGCCGACTTGCTTTATTATGGAAAATAATAACTAAAGATCCAAAGTAACAATTTATTTTGAACTTATCATTAAACAGCAGTATTACTGTATTGCTTGTGATCACATCAACTGTTCAAAGTGCTTTCCTTCCACAGAAATGCAAAGAAGAGCTCGTTTCTTAATTTCTGTGACTACATCGAAATGCATGAGTTCCTCTCTGATTTTTTCACTAGCTGCCTCAATTCTTAAATCTAATTCTTTAACAGATGACACAGGTGTCTCGTACACTTCTTGCTTTATTGCACCCCACACATAAAAAATAAGGATAGTTAGATCTGGAGGCCACCTAATTGGACCATTTCGACCTATCCACCTTCCTGGATAGTTTGAGGCAAGCCAATGGGTGATTTGTTGGCCAGTATGGCTTGGAGAACCATCGTGTTGGTAATACATTCTGTTCAAATTGATTATTGGTGTATCTTCCAGTAAAGCTGGCAACTCGTTATCCAAAAAATTTAGATATCCGGCAGAATTCAGCCTATCCGGCAAACGGAATGGCCCAACTATCCTACGCCCCAGGACGCCTGCCCACACGTTTCTGCTAAATCTACGCTATGCAGAGGTGGCCCTGGTTACTCTGGGATTGATAATAGCCCATAGATGGCTGTTGTGGAAGTTGTTGACACCATCCCTTGAAAAATGTGACTCGGCGGTCCATAAAATTTTACTACTGAAGTTGGAGTCCGTTCGATCCCGTTCGATAAGCCACTCACAAAACTCACCCCTTTTCACTTAATCCTCGGGAAATAACTCTTGCACGGGTTGAAAATGGTAAGGGCGCATCCTTTCCTTGCTTAAAAC
Organism: Oxycera nigricornis; assembly: GCA_963942545.1. Taxonomy (NCBI): domain Eukaryota; kingdom Metazoa; phylum Arthropoda; class Insecta; order Diptera; family Stratiomyidae; genus Oxycera; species Oxycera nigricornis. The sequence goes on along the minus strand of OZ012660.1, from coordinate 63,429,819 downwards.
TCTCCAAATTGTGGTCGCCGATAAGCCCAGCCGCAAAGCTAGCTTGCGAGTTGATACGTCTGGTTCGTTGCGTACTATGGATAGTATGCGCTCCTCCTGATCGGCGTCCCTGGAAGTTCCTGGTCGGTTGTCCAAACGCTGCGGTTGGAAACTTCCAAACTCTCGTAAGTTCCTATGCAGTCTCATGAAGGTTCTGGTATCCGGTAATCGTCGGGTCGGATACCTCGTTTGATATTCCTCCTGTGCACATGCGGCATTGCCATCGCAAAATCCGTAAATGTAGTGCATGTCAGCATATTCCTCGTTGGTAAAGTTAGCGATGATTGTATATGTTTAGAAATAAGCACTCCTTGATTCTTTTCAATTGATGCTTCGACTAAGTTATGCAGCATTTCAACACAACATTTATACCCTTTTGTATTATCAGGTGCTAATTATTAAACATTAACTTTATGCCATCCCCAAAACGTTGGATTTTAATTATCTCAGCTTAAAAACCCTTCAATACTAAAGCAGGTCCAACAAATAGCATGAAGAAAACCAATCACTCAAAAATCTTCTCACTGTGGGATTATGCCAGGTAGATAATAAAATTTTATGACGTTTGGCTAATTCCGAGGGATTACACAAATTATGAGTTTTCTATTTTTCGAAGGAAACAAAGGAAAATTGGCAACTTTTTTCTTCGAAAGTATTCAAGCCGAAAGTAAGGCTTTCTGTCAAGATAATAATTTTTATAGGTTAATACATCACTTTAGCGTTTAACACGGTCACGAAAGTCAAAATTAGCAATTTTTTTCCGGTTGTTTTAAGTTTCTCATTTTTTCATGTAAAACTGGCAGCTTTGGGGGCACTTGTTAAAACGTTTCTAAAAAGATACATTGACAGGCTATCAAACGCACCTTTTTTCAAAAGTCTAAACATAACAATTAAATAGTTATGATGGTTTACACGTTCCAGGTCGTGGGTGAGGAGCGTGGTTACTCCCCCCTTATATCTCGAAACCCCTTCCGATTTACCACCCCCCCTCCCATATGATTTTTTGCTCAAAAGACTTCAAGGATTCCGTGGTTTCATTTAATGCCATCAACTCCGGAACACCCTATATATATATATATATATATATATATATATATTATTTATTTCGACCGTGGTGGTAGCGACCATTTAGCTATCGCGACGTTAAATCTAAGTCGCTTGAATTTCAAGCATACTTTAGTACAAAATTCATGTGGCTATAGCGACTTTGGATGTAACGCCGAGTTCGGGTGTAGTGACTGATTTTAATGAATCATTTGTAACAAATTCCGTCAGCCGCCAAAGACATATATATATATATATATATATATATATATATATATATATATATATATATATATATGATGAATCATTTATAACGAATTGCTAGAAATTCCATGCAAATATTGCGACCGGGGTCAGCCGCCAACGACATATATAGATATCAGTTAAGTAGGCAGGTAAGCGTGTACGTTTCGGAGTTAAATTTATGGGTCAGTTTCAAAGTAATATTCTGAGTAGCAACAGGGTAAAGTAAACTTTTGAATAAGTATGGCTGCTGGGCGTACATTGACTATTAAAGAAAAGGCAGAAATCATATCAAAATTGAAAAACGGTGTTTCCACCGTTGTTTTCAATGCTGATTTGTGCAAAGAATACAAAGTTTCCCATTCAACAATATCTACGATGTGGAAAAACCGTGAGAAAATATTAGAATGCTTTGAATCCAAATCCTTAAAAATTAAGAAAAACCGCAAGCCGACGCTTAAAGATATCGAAATTGCCCTTCTAAAGTGTTTCAAAGCCCAAAGAAGTCAAAACTTATCATTGAGCGATCGTCTGCTGCAAGAAAAGGTTAATCATTTTGCCAGACTATTTGTAAAAATGGATTTTGAGTGTTCGGAAAGCTGGATATACCGATTTCGTCAACGACACGATATTGTAGTAGGCAAAGTTTGTGGAGAAGCCGCTAGTGCATCGCAAAGTAACTGTGACAACTGGCTAAAAACAGTTTTCCCAAAATTGACTGAAGATTCCACTGATAGCCAAATATGGAACGCTGACGAGACAGGTTTGTTTTTTAAGTTAACTCCTGAAAAAACGTTGAAATTTAAAGGGGAAAAGTACGTGGAAAATTATCAAAAGATAGAATCACCGTGCTTATTGCATCCAGTATGGGAGGGGATACAAGAAAATTATTGGTCATAGGCAAGGCAAAAAACCCAGGTGTTTCTAATATCGGTGTCTCTTATTGATAAGTTTAAGGTGGTACATGGGTCTTAAATGACTAGACTTTGAACCCATTTTTTAATGGTGCAATAAATGCAATTATATTGAAACTATTGTGTATTGGAAAAAGCAACATTTGAACAATATTTTGTGAAATTTTTGTTTGAAAATTTTGAAAATTGACCCTTTAGTGGCTATTTTTCGAAAACTTGGTAAAAATGCGGTAGGTATGAGATCTTGCTTTAGATTTATCTGAAACAAAAAAAAAATTCTTGTAGTATACGTGCATAGTTCGGGGATGAACGAAGGATTTGTTAAAAAGCAAAATTTGAATTTTTGGCGGCGTTGCGCGCTAAAAAATCATTTTTCGGTATAAAAATCAATATATTGCCACATACGTAAAGTTGTCATGCACCAAAAGAAAATCCTCCGTTCACCTCCTAGAGAATACTATGTAGAAGAAGTATGCAAAATATTAGGATGATCGGTGGAATAGTTTTTAAGTAATCGTGACTACCGACTACCGAAATGTGTTTTCGAGAAAAACGCGTTTAAAGTTTAAAATTCGGTTCGAGCAAGTAGTATAGTTAAGTGGGGGAAATTGCTCGATCTCTTAGAGTTTTGCTCCGATTGATTTGAAACTTAAAAAAAACTCTTGTTATGATATACTTTAAAATGAAATGAAATGAATTTTTCACATTTTGGAACCCATGTACCCCCTTACGTATATATATATATATATATATATATATATATTCTTCCATTTAATTGATACATTTATATTAACTAATTAATAGTCTTCCATAATTACAGTGTAAGAATGTTTATTTCAACTATTAACAAGAGACAAACGAACGTATTTAATAGGAACTTATATTCTAGTAATAATATAAACTTAAAACAAACATTTTTTTTCTTTTGTTTTAAAAGCTTTTAAATATACATTTTCCTTAGTATATTATAATTGAATATCAATGAAAAACAAATATTTTTTCCTTCCTTCACTCTTTCTTTCTCCGATTGAGACAAGTTATCATCTTGATCAAATTGTCCTCATTTTAGTCATTCTATTTTGTTAGCTAGTGCAACAACATTTTGTTGCACTAGCTGTTTTGTTGTTGTGTTTTTATTTCAAATATTGACATTTGAAGTTTGTTGTTATGTGTTTGAAAAGCGTTTGGTTGGTTGAAGAGCGATTATTTCTTTCAAGATAAAATAATTAAATTTAGTTTCTTATTTTTATTTAGTTTTCTGATTTCCCATGTTTATTTTAGTCATTTTTAGTACGGGTTTGAACCTCCTTGTCTAGTCGGCAACTTGACGTACTGGTGTGCTTTTTGGTTTGCAATTTGCTAACACTATGTTTGCACATTAATGGGGGTTCTTGTTTCCAAGCTTATAGCCCGGTATATTGTTAAAATGGCAAGTGTGGTTGTTGCGGATGGTAAATGACAGCACCTGAAGAGGATGCCGTCCGTCACCCCGAAACCACACTTCCCATTTTCCCATTTTTATTGCTTGTACATTTAACGATCGATAATAAATAAAATACAATTTGACCGATGGATGTTGATGCGAGTATTTTATGCTTAAACAATTTCAGTCTTACACTTCTTTATTACGATTCTCGTGCTACTTGACGTATTCAGTAGAACCATCACACACAATGGTTTTTTATCTGCGCAAGTTGACGAATATTGAGAGGCTAAGTGACGGACATATGAGCGCGACATGTTTATCAAAGATATTTTTGGGGGATATGTGCTATTTTCATTTTCTGCAAGGTTTTTCTATCCATGTTCTGTTTTACTCCGACAACATGCACTTGAAATATAAACAATACTTTCGATGGCAGATCGCAGTTGCAACGATAATGCGATTTCACGTAATACACGCAAAAAAAAACCCTTACTTGGGATTAGCGACTCAGAGTTTAAGTTGATCCCGAGCTGGTTGTGTGCAGCTCTTGTACAGATCCGTTTCAGAAAAACTGCACCTAAAACTGTCTCCCTCACACCACTTGATTACGCCCGATTGCGTATTGGGAAAAATACTTTGGCGACAAAAACGGTGCCACGGTTTTTCGCCGGGCGCCGCTCAATGTTTCGATCAAAACCCGTCTTCAACAAGCTCCCGAAGACAGCAAGACGCTTCGTGGCTCTTCTGGCCCAACACCCGCGTTAACACTCCGAAATACAAGGTCTTCGGCACTGATTCGAATAGCATGCGGTTTCAGATCGGGCCTCGTCAACGCAATGTGCACAATTCGAGGAAAGCCGCATACACGAGAAGTTTATAGCTTAAATGGAGCACGGAAAATGTTGCGAGATAGTTCCAAAATCTATTGCAGGTAACGACGCTGGGCTTTGTTTAGAAACGGTTGTTGGGAGTTAAACTCGGAAACGTCCCCCTGGAACGAACGACACTCAACGACCTTTTTCCCTGCTCAAGCTCCACACTACTCCCATTCCCACCCAAATCGGCTCCTTGCTACAACACCGTGATGGACAAGGTGAGCACGTTTCGGGTGGTGAATGGTTTTGATATTGCTTTGAGCGGGAAAATATTTGAACTCATATAAAAAAACATTCGGGAAGCAAAGCACGATATTACAAGAGAGAAGTTTGGATAGATGTACTACGAAGGAATATCAAGCCAGATCTTACAGGAATCTACACTGAGTTATCATATACTGAATTTAACAAAATCCAACAAATTCTTAAGGAACTGTTCAGTGACGAAAAGCAAAATAATTTCATCGAGGCTACTCTAAGAGCTAGAAAAATTGAAACTTTCGAAAAAGCGCAAAAACAAATGTCACTAAACTATACAGAAGAAACCATTCATAACGAAATGATCGAAACTTACCATAGCTTAAAGAACAAAATCTACTATCTTAAGTTAATTCAAGAAATCATTAAAACCATTAATAATTGCAAAACTTGTATGGAAAGAAAATGTGAACGCAAACCAATTTAGTTGAAATATAAAATCGGTGAAACGCCCACCACAGTAAATCAAATACTCCACATGGATTTGTGCTTCTTCACTAAACAACCATTCCTTACTCTAATAGAAAAATAATCAAAAAAAGGCATACGTGTACCTTTTACCTAATAGAAACTGTACCAAAAAAGTGGAAGCGCTGGGAGAGCACTTCTTGAAATTCGGAAAACCTCAAAAGTTATGAGCAGAGAATGAGTTTCAGGCAGAAAATTTCAAATAGTTTCTAAGGGATCAAAATGTTGATTTACACTTGACGAAATCCAATACACATACCGGTAACATCAACATGAATAGGTTTCATTCTACTATTCAAAAAAAACTCGTATCTATGAGAAAATTAGACTTGATTCTGATCCAGAAAATGCATAGGGCGGTGTTTAAATATAATAACAGATATCAATCCACTATTAAAATGTCGCCTGAAGAAAGAATGCGAATTGACCCTACAATATTGGCATGACGAATTCGTCTATTTAAAAAAAAAAACAAATTAATAAGTTAAACAAAAGTAGGGATGATTATAGAAAAACTCGTTATTCCAGTGGACACCTACAAGCGAAATTATTCCAAAAATGAACCAAGGTATAGATTAAAAACCATGCAAGGTGAACACCCCATTAATATCAAACGCCCTCCTAAATTTTCAGACTATGATATCAATATTTCTCACACTGATCCTAAGCTCCAACACAAATCGAAGCAACGTTGACGCTTAGCCCAATTAAATTCAAACATGGCTATACTATAATCTCTCTAGGACAAAAAAAATAGTAAAAGGTACAAAAACCATATTACATGTAGTCAATATCCCAGGGATTGCAGCGTAAAGGTTGTCAAGTCCATAATTACTAACTTTGGGAAATCGCAATTCAAAGTTTGGCGATATTTGCTATATCAGGACGCGCATATTTTTTTAAACTTAAAATATTCAGCAGGCTCATAACTTAATAAAATGTGTTTTTTGAATTTTACTTCTCACCTACAATCTCTTATTTTGAAAAACGTTCAATATTTGATGGACTTAACGCGTTAGTCACACATAAACTATTACCATGGAAATTTGTGTTTACTTAATTTCTAATGTAATTATTCACTAATTACGAACAAATCGGTGAAATGAAGACACCTTGTTAAAAATCTGTTTATTTTGTTTTTAAGCAAAAACTATACAAAACTATAAAAATATAAAAAAAAGAGGACACTAGAAAAATTATTTCTTGTCATTATTATTAAAAGGCAATGTTAGTAATAAAACAATAATAACAATGAAAAAATTACAATTTTATCATCTTCGTCATCCTAAGCAGGATAAACTTCAGTCGCGTTTTTAATAGTGGCTAACACTTCGTAAAATTTATGAAAAAAAGAGATATGAAATAAGATATGCACAAATCCAACATGTCTTTTTTTAAGTAAGAGTTCATTAAATTTTCCTCTTTTTCTGAAGTTCACGGATCTAAATTCTACTCCAACACCTAACGGGTTACTCAAGTAAAGAATTCCAGGCTGTGATATATCCAAGCCATTTCACATTCTGCCAACTGAACAGATTTTTATGTTCGTCTTGTTTACGATTTACCAAAGTGGTTTTTAATATAGCAGCAAAACCAAGAAATTTATGTTGCTCCATTTTGACAACCATGAATGGCTTTTTTGCCAGTTTGGCTTACAAGCACTGCCCAATCATGTGGGTGTTCCACCTTTTCTTTCTCTAAATTAAACTGTGGAACGTATCGCATTCCATTGTGGGTATGGTCGGAATTAAAGAACTTATGACCGAAAGATTCTAAAGTAGGTGATCTTGCAACGCCTTCCAGCACATTACTGCCACGTGGCTATTCTCTTTCTGGCCAGGGCATGAATCAGAATTAATAGGGAACGGTTTGACTGAGGGTTTGATCATTTTGACGAAATGCTCAACCATGCAGGACGCATCTTCATTCTCTCCTGTAGCAGCCATGGCCTCGTGTCATAGATAACAGTAAGTTTTTCATTCATGAGTTCTTTAAAAAAAAGAATAAGAATAAATAATAGAAAAGGACATACGAAAAACTAAATTTTACTTTTTAGTAAAATATAAGATCATTAATCAAACAATAACTGACTGCATATTGCGTTCGCCACGCAGCGTGGTCGACCCACAACCAATGAGGACAAAATGGGGGTCTGCTCTGTCCTTGAAGATCCCAAACCACCGTGCGGGTAAACGCTGTCTTGAACGAATTGATAATGTTACGTTCGCCACTTCACACAATCAACCCTATTAATGAATTATATTTTTACTAATGAATTATATGGTAAGGAGTAGAAGTTGAATTATATAAATGTAGAGGAGATGTAGGATGTAAGGATATTAGATTAGATAACTAAGTTGGTAGTAAGTTTGTTACGGAGGGTGTTCCTGACAACGTCACAGACCCTGCAGATAAGTTGCCAGGAATGACGGCAACAAACAACGGTTACCCAATCGCCGCAACATATCCAAATCCAGGCTTCGCCCGGTCTACGATGCGCCCAATGGAGTCTCCTATGCACCAGTGATACCCACAACCATTGGCACTTATAATTCACCATGGCTAACGACCGCCACGTTTCTTTCACCAGACCAGCAGCTGTCACGTCTTTCCCCCCTGCGCACCGAAGTGCAACGCTCTGGCCAAACCCACGAAGCTTCGATCGCCAGCTGATGTGCGTCGCCAAGAACCGGTACCAAAGCTAAGCGTTGACGAGGTCAACAGACTCGTGGACGTTGACTGGCGATGTAGCAACGGGACTGGATTTTCCGATAAATACGCTTGCATGAGCAGCTGACGGGGCTTTTTACGTCGATCTCTTATTCTGTGCGAAGCTGCGTCGCTTTTACGTCGATCTTTTGTTTGACGGTGCAAAGCTCGAAGACGAGTGCGTTTTGGCTGTCGATCCTCTTTTGTTTACGGTGCGAAGCTCGAAGACGATTGCGTGTTGGCTGTCGATCCTCTTCTTTTTACGGTGCGAAGTTCAAAGACGAGCGACTCAAACCAACCTAACCCCCACGACATCGACCAGTATAAAGAAGCAAGAAGAATTCGGTCCATTGGAGGAGTGGAGCTAAGTTTAAAAAGACGGCGGACAACAAGCGGTGAAAGTAGTTTAAGGAAAAAAATGTGAGTAGAGCTAAGTGTATGTAGATAGAAGTAGATAGCTAGGGTTATAGGAAAAAAGAAGAAATTAGTTCAGTGATTTTCAAGTGCTGTTATTGCGTGAAGTGGCGAAGCGGGAATCGCGTCTCCGGCATTTGGGTCCTTCGTTCCAGACTCCCTTCGTTGGTGGTTTTGGGTCGTCGTGGATCCTATTCCCGTTTCAGAGTGCACGGACAGGACAGTCCCGGCGCAGAAACGGGTGGCGCCCTTTTTTAAAATATATTTTCCCATACCCTTCTTCGCGGGTGAAGCTGGGTGTGATTGCCCAAAACCGTGACTGGGATCGGCTGCGATGTAGTGGAAACGTTGCGCAAAATATGGTCGTAGCAATATAGTAAGAACTGCTGTTTATCTGAGATTAAGATCAATTTTGATAATAATCGATAGAAGTGACATTTGGTGTCTGAAAATCAAAAGCAGCCATGTCTCCTCCGTTCTATTAGTATTCAAAAAAATATATAAATAATTACTAACTTTGTGAATCATTATTTGCATCATGACTCGCTTGTGTCCTGTTTTCTAAGGTCAACTCCAGTGTCCGATGTGCACGAGACGTCATTTTTGTTTTGTTTTCAGCATAAACTTGGTAGTACCACTGGCAGTGAACAACTGAAGTTAAATGAAATTGTGAACGGGAAAAACAGGAAAAAGGTATATGGCGATTCTGATTATTGCGGTTTGTTCGGAATCAATGAAAACAAGAACTCCGTCATAGCTTGTGCATAAAAAAACTCTAAGAATTTCGGCGGCCAATTCGTTCCTGTGAGATAAGCCAATTCCTTAGAAAAAAAGTTCATAACACGTTTTTTTACTCAATTAACGAATAGATCGCAACATAGTGAACATAACACCCTTTTCACTGCAGTCACCTGGATTTTGAAAACATAGCTTAAGAACCACTTGTAAGTTACGCTGTGAAGAATGAGGGAAGGACTCAGCCGTCTTGAAGTTAAATTTTCGTTAGCAACAAAAAGCCAAATAATAACAAAAAAATCGATTATTTTTTCGTCTTTATTTCGTAAGTCCTAATTCTCGACTGGCCACAATACCAAAAAAATAATTTTTCTTAATCTAATTCCGCTGCGTCAGCAAATTGCATTTTCCTCGTTGTGATGTCGTTTTTCTTGCTGATTTGCGTGGCATTAAGATTTTGATGGTATTTCTTGCTGATGCGCGTGTTTGGACGGATGCGCTAACTTATACCCACACGAAAAGAAAAAAATACTTTAATTTCGAGAGCACATAGCTCATTTACCACAAATTTGGACTAACCTTCCCTTCTGCTGCATACACAGATATATGTATTCGAAACTAGTATTCAGGAATTGAAGCTCGAAAATGAAAAATTATTAAAAAGGAGCATGAATAGCCTGCAAGGCTATTCATGCTTAGTTAGCAGCGATAGAACCCAACCAAACCCATCAATGGAAACGGGAGCTATTTAACTTTACTTTAGCTAACCACAAATTATTCGGCTCAATGGATGATGATGATAAAAAAGAAATATCAAAACACTTCAAAGTTACAGAAAAAAATAGCGAAAATGCTTTCAAGAATTTAAACCTACAATTAAAAATTAACAGCCATTTCAATCAATCAATTACAAATTTGAAAAACATTATAGAATCAGATAGGAATCAAATAAAGAAAGTTTTTGAAGAACGGAAGAATAATGAAATACAGCTTTTCCTGCATCAATCTAAATTAGATCAAATATTTACAATCAAAATTCTGGACGAGAAAATAAAGCAACTAATCGACAACATTGCCTTGATAAGACACGGTTTAATCCATCCAGACAGCAACTGAAATTAACGACACAAAACCCGACTTCTACAAACTTGAAAACGTACGCGTAGGACTTAAGTAGGACAAACTAAGACTACGACGAAAAACTTTGGTTTAAGCTATAATATTTCAAATTCCTTTAAATTTGTAAAATATAAAATAATTATCAGTCTACCAACAACAGAAAATCTAGAGATTGTATTAGAAGACTTGTACATCTTAGAGATGAACAGAACTAAATATTTGTATGACAAATTTATAGAATACGAAAATGAATTAAAGCTGTTGAACAGCTGTATCATTCAAAAAAACTGTAAATTTCGAGAAAATACTCAATCAGAAAGTTACAGCGTCAACGAAAATACTAATATTTTAAAAAATTGAAGAGAAGAATTCAAAGAATGCGATGAAAGAAAAATTAAATTAAATGGCAGTTATTTAGTAATAATTAATAACTGCATGGTTTAAATAAAACATAAAGCAACCATAATACAAAATATGTTGCTAAGTTTTTTCAAACAAAAGAAATAACGCACAATTTCACAAAACAATTAAATATTTAAAAAAACATTTTGGATAATGTTGATAATTTGAATTATATCAATACTTCAAAATTTCACAAAAAGTGAATCATATTGTTAGTGCAACTGCCTTTATTATTTTTATCATATTCTTTAGTATTACTTACCATAAAGTTGAATAAGAAAAAAATAAAGCTTACAAAATTATGGAGAATTTTTCATTAAAGGAGGGGAGAGGTTACATATCCTGTCCAACATCTAAGTCCCTCAAGTATGTATTATTGAAAGATGAAATTAACACATTAGCAGGGGCTAAAGGTGTATTTTGCCAGGAAAACTATTTTGTGGACCTTGTGATCCTATAAGTTTGCTTTTTGGTGTGTTTACAGTACGGTTATTTGCATCAAAACCGTGTAAGCTGACCTTTATTGTGTCTATGAGCACTTATGCTGACAACAAAAGGATACAGTGTGTAGTGGATCTACACATATCTACACAATCAATCAGCATTTTACTATAAACTAAACCCACAAATTAATAATCAATGAGCAATCGTAGAATATACAAATGCATAACTTACGATCACTTTGTAATGCTCACTTTGCATACTCGTTTCGCATTACACTCACACGAAAGTCAATTCATGTTGTCACTAAAAATAGACATATGAACGAATGTTTATACTAACCCATTGCGATCGCTCTAGACGAAGCGGCGCCTAGCATTGGCATGTGTAATGTACACACAAAGTACGAAACCTGAGTAGTCATTACTCATGGACTATTATGAGTGTTGCATATTACTCATGGACTATTATGAGTGTTACATTTCACTCATGGACTATTATGAGTGTTGCATTTTTAAATTGGGTCATATGGAAAAGTGCTGATCGATATTTTGATTGGTAGAATGAATTTACCATATTCAATTCTTCCAGTTTTAGAGTAGGGATTATGTATTAAGTAGAATAAAATATTAGAGTAGGGATTATATGTTAAGTTGTAAAAAGTGTATAAAAGGAAAGTGTACAAAAGAAAATACAGTCATAGTCTTACTTTTGACTCGTTTTTAATTATCTACTATTGCCGTAGTTTGGCAATACGCTCGAGCCGTAACTTGGCTTTAGAAGCGCTACAATTAAAGCGTAAGCAGTCGCTAAAAGTAAAACAGAATAAAAATATCGGCTAGCTTGGATCTTGAATCCTGCGCCAGATATGTGGCAATTAACTTGCCGGTAGGTACTTCAATTTAACCCTGTTCCCTCACTAAAAGTGCGCTATTCCTATACAGCGCTAAATCCCGGATCACACTTGAGGAATACAAGATCCGGCGTTCGGCGTCCAACACCGAGAAGGCATCTACTGCGACGAACTATCATTTAAATGCAAATCAGTTTACATGGCGATCCTGCAACCGACGATCCTGCAACCGACGATCCTGCAACCGACGATCCAGTAAACTTCGAACATCTGAAGGATGATATACCACAGCATACGGAAGACCTTGAAGACGGTGAAATAGCCAATATAACAACAGATGAAGAGTTCCACAAGGCATTTGAAAGATGTCTGATACGAGCACAAAAAACACCAGCGGCAACCTTACACGAGGAGTATGAGCTTAGTCCAAATCTACGAGCTCCACCATATAAGCCATCATCGCTACCTGGTCCACGTCCAAGGAAAATAGAGGACTTCGTGAAACAAAGTGGAATAGATGAACCACGTATAAATAAAATAAAACGTCGACAACGTGGAGGACGCAGATACAAAGAAAGGCGTGAAAAAGCTATACTCCACAGGCTAATACATATTTCGGCCAAGGAACAAAGGAGGCAATTTACGGAGCGGCTAAACAAACTTAAAGAAAAAAAAAATTGTATAAATAATTAAATTGTATCAGATATATATTAACTTCTTTAAACTATGGGAAATAATTGCAGTACTCAGGCTAATATTTTTATTGAATACAAACAAACAATAAGTACAACAATTGTTTTCTTAATAATAATGGCGTGCCTATATCTTTATAATAATAGTCAAAAAAGGTATGCAAGGAAGATAGTAGATAGGAATATCGGATTAGGACGAAACAATGTATAGCTGAAAGAAATTCTAATTGTCCTCACAGATGTCGGTGGAGAAGATAAAACAGATATTGTCTGAATTACAAAATAATTTAATAAATTTAAAGAAAACAAAGACCTATACGGTCAAAACTCTTAAAGAGAAATTAGAATACGCAATCGATGCAGAAACTGTAGGTAAAAACCTTTTTAACGACATTAAGGAAGGCAATGAGATAGAACTAAAATCGACATTTTCATCAGTTTGTAGAAACCTAATTACAAACCTGATACAACGGCTGAACGCTGCAAACATATTGGTAAAAATTGAAGACAATATCATCTACACAGAGATGGCAGAATTTAACATAGAAAGTGCAATCAAAATTATACCCACATTTGATGGGAAGTTCGCTGAACTAGAGACATTTTTAACTATAATCAAATTAATAGAAAAAAAATTATCGGCAGAAGGTAAAATAGAGTTGCTGAATCTAGTTCTACACATTAAACTCAACACAAATGTGAGAACAGCAATAAACATTTCATCAATTACTAGTATCAATAATTTAGAAACAGAGCTACGACTCAGGTACAAAAATAATAAAACAGTACCCCAAATACATACACAGCTCGCAGGCATAACCCAGAAACGCATGCCCATAACGGCATACAAAGACAAAATATTATCTTTAATAAGTGATTTAAACCAATTACAAATTGGCACGTTAGGTGCAGATGTAAACCAAGCTGCTAAACAAGCAATACAGAGCATAAACGACACATATGCTCTTACTATATTCAAGAATGGTCTAAACGATCAAATTAGGGACACTGTGTTCGCAGCACGACCACAGACTTTCAGTGAAGCTATCACATTGGCCACTGAAATTGAGAACAATGAATCTCAACCTTCAACAATTATGTACGTAAATAAAAATAACAAGTACAATAATTTTAATGCCAGAAGACATAATAACCACAATGGTTATTATAATAGAAATGACAATCGTGGAAGTTCCAATCACCCACGCAATAATTTTAATAATAACTCCTATAGGACATATAATAGATACAATGATAGGAATTCTAATCCTACCAGAAATTTTAATAGAAATAAATTTGATAATAATACAGGAAGATATAATAACAATAATAACAGATACAACACTAGAAGGGTAAAATTGATAAACAACCAGGGAAACGTGACAAGTTCCCGAGAGGAATTAGGCAACCTCCCGGAAGAAGCATAGTTTTTGAAGCCGAAACAAAAAACAGTAATAAATACACTCTAGAGAATAAGGTATACAGAATAACGGGTATGAGCACAAACTATATAAAAATATTTAACAAAAATGAACATAAATATCTACAACTATTAATAGATACTGGAGCCGACATCTCCATATACAAAAGTAATAATTTAAGTTCATATGATATACAAGCACAAAACAGGTGCAAACTCACGGGCATAACAAACGAAACTACAATGTCACTCGGAACTATCAAACTAAAATTCAACATTGAAGATATCATTATATCAAATACATTTCATGCGGTAGATGAGAAATTCCCTATAGAAACTGATGGCATTATAGGACGAGACATGCTAATCAAGTATATGTGCAAAATTGACTACGAAACGTATACCATATCCTTCAGTACACAAGACAGAGATATAGTGTTACCAATGTACACTACAAAAGCTAACATGGCACACATAAAAATCCATCTTCAAAACTTACTAGAATACGTCTAGATTTATCGGACTACGATTTCGAGATCATATACAAAAAGGGTAATATAAATACAAATGCGGATGCGCTGTCAAGAATACAGATGAACACTGAAATGCTAAAATCCATGATACCTCCGACAAACGATGAAAATATTAGCAAAAAATTATTGGCGATAACAAGAAGTAAAACGAAAAAGGTACAAAGTGAAAATAAAAATACAGAAATCGACAAGCAAAGTGGCAACCAAAACGAAGAGATTGATCACCTCCATGCGTTTGATTGCACTTCTTTGTCAGATATTAAAGGGGCGATGAAACTGAAATTTTATATGCTAGCTAGCAAGAAATACAAGAGAGATGATATATCTATAACTAAAGAGAAAGATTTTATAGTAGTGCGCTACAGTGATAAAGTTGTTGAGAAACCAGTTTCCTTCAACGATAAGCTGAAAGTTCATGATAACAACAACGATAATTCATACACGAAATTAGTTTCTGTCATGAAGAAGTTGTTAATATATTCAAAGAACAATAGCATAAATGCACTATCTTTATCCTCTAATGATGATATATTCAGGTACGTACCGAGAAATGAATTCAAGAAATTATTTAATGCGTTGCAACGAGAAGAAATTTATAAGTTAAAAATATTAATATACAGACCGCCCATAAGAATTCAAGACGTCAAAACGCAAAATGAATTAATTATTGAGTACCACAATTCGCCACATGGAGGACACATAGGAGTACATAAAACATTGCTAAAATTGAAACAGAGATACTGTTGGAAGGATATGAAGAAAATGGTCAAAAAACATATAAACCAATGTGAAAAGTGCAAAATGAATAAAATAACTAAGCACACCAAAGAGAAAATGATAAAAACCGAGACTCCATCTACTAGCTTCGAGATCGTAAGCGCAGACATTGTTGGCCCGTTGAGAATTTCCAACAACTACAGATACATTCTCACTATTCAGTGCGAATTAACGAAATTTATAACTGCCATACCCATAGAGACTAAGGATGCTACCACAGTAGCAAAAGCTATAGTAAATAAATTTATCTTATTATACGGTCATTTCAAGATTCTAAAAACGGACTTAGGGACAGAATTTACAAACAGTCTAATGAAAGAAGTATGCGAGTTACTACATATAAAACAAATATTTTCAACCCCTTACCATCATGAGTCGTTAGGTGTAATAGAAAGGAACCACCGCGTATTAAACGAATACTTACTGTCCTTCGTTGATAACAACAACTGGGACGAATGGATACCTTTCTATACATTTTCATACAATACAACTCCACACATTGACACAAATTATACACCTTACGAACTAGTATTCGGCAAACTATCCTATTTACCAAATGACATTTTAAGCGATTCAGAAGAAATATACAATTTAGAGAATTACAGAAATGAATTAAAAATTAGATTAAAAATGTCTCTAACAAAAGCAAAGGACTTAATTGAAAAAGCTAAAATGATTAGAACAAATAAAGAATGTTATTCAAAACCATTAAACATAGAAATAGACGATCTTGTTTTATTAAAAGTAGAGAACAGAAGAAAACATGAGAAACCGTATAAAGGTCCATTTAAAGTACTAAGTAAAAATAATGTAAATACACTATTGGAAATAGATAATAAGAAAAAAATGGATACACAATAATAGACTTAAGATTTTCAAAAAAAAAAAAAAAAAGGGGAATAACAATGAATAAAAATATAATATAAGACATGTAAAAATACCTAAAATAAGTCTCGAGTTTGTACCCAAACTCTCACCTCAAAAGGTTAAGGGTGTAGTGGATCTACACATATCTACACAATCAATCAGCATTTTACTATAAACTAAACCCACAAATTAATAATCAATGAGCAATCGTAGAATATACAAATGCATAACTTACGATCACTTTGTAATGCTCACTTTGCATACTCGTTTCGCATTACACTCACACGAAAGTCAATTCATGTTGTCACTAAAAATAGACATATGAACGAATGTTTATACTAACCCATTGCGATCGCTCTAGACGAAGCGGCGCCTAGCATTGGCATGTGTAATGTACACACAAAGTACGAAACCTGAGTAGTCATTACTCATGGACTATTATGAGTGTTGCATATTACTCATGGACTATTATGAGTGTTACATTTCACTCATGGACTATTATGAGTGTTGCATTTTTAAATTGGGTCATATGGAAAAGTGCTGATCGATATTTTGATTGGTAGAATGAATTTACCATATTCAATTCTTCCAGTTTTAGAGTAGGGATTATGTATTAAGTAGAATAAAATATTAGAGTAGGGATTATATGTTAAGTTGTAAAAAGTGTATAAAAGGAAAGTGTACAAAAGAAAATACAGTCATAGTCTTACTTTTGACTCGTTTTTAATTATCTACTATTGCCGTAGTTTGGCAATACGCTCGAGCCGTAACTTGGCTTTAGAAGCGCTACAATTAAAGCGTAAGCAGTCGCTAAAAGTAAAACAGAATAAAAATATCGGCTAGCTTGGATCTTGAATCCTGCGCCAGATATGTGGCAATTAACTTGCCGGTAGGTACTTCAATTTAACCCTGTTCCCTCACTAAAAGTGCGCTATTCCTATACAGCGCTAAATCCCGGATCACACTTGAGGAATACAAGATCCGGCGTTCGGCGTCCAACACCGAGAAGGCATCTACTGCGACGAACTATCATTTAAATGCAAATCTTTTACAAGTGTATGCTTAGGCTTTCATGATATTTTTTGAAATATACTAAATCAGCAAAGATCCAAGGTGTTGTTTGCCTGGAAAACAGTTTTGCAAAACTTGTGTTCTTATCAATTGCCTTTTCAATGTGCTTCCAGAGGAGTTATTGCATAGGAATCGTGTAAACTTGCCTCTATTTTGCTAATCGGTGATCTTGCTGGAAGTAAAAGGAGAAAGTGTATGTTTGAACTATCACTATGTTGTTATGGTTCGTTACAAATTAGCAAGGATCCAAGGTGAAGCTTGCCAGGACAAAAATTTTGGGGACCATGTGTTTTTCTAAATTTGTCTTTTCAGTATGGTCCGCAATGTCTTTTTGCATAGAAACCGTGTTAACTCACTTTTATTTTAGCTAGAAGTATAAGGGCCAACAACAAAAGAACACCGTTTATTCCTAGGCTCACACTATATACTTTTGTTAAATGCCAATCTAGACAGGACCCAATATGTAGTGTGTCATTAAATCTTTGTTACGGACCTTGCGTTCTTATAAGCTTGCATTATATGTGTTTCCGGGGTATTTTTTTGCAATAAAATCGTGTAAACTCGCTTTTATTTTGACTATGAGCATTCGCGCTGACAATGCAAGGATACAGTGGTGCATACCGAATTAAAAACCATCTAAAATGTGGTTTGCCAGAAATTTTTTTTTTTGCCGAACTTGTGCTCTAACAAGTTTGCTTTTTCAGTGTGTTTTCGGAGTGATTTTTAGCAAAACACCGTATAAGCTCGCTTATATTTCAGCACAAGTGCTGACATCAAAGAACACAATGTTTGCTTGAAGTAACACTCTGTGTTTTGTAACAAAGCAAATTATCAAGGACACATGATGTTGTTTGCCAGGAAAACAATTTTACGGAACTGGTGTTGTTATTAGTTTGCCTTCTCATGGTGCTTCCGCGATAGCTTTTCGCATAAAACTCATGAAAACTCACCTATAGATTGGCTATCAGCATTATCACTGACAGAAAAATGACACAGTGTATGTGTGTAGACTGTGTCCTTTTCTAACATATGAAATAGTATAGATTCAAGGTCTTGATTCTCAGTAAAACATTTTTGCGGACCGTGTGTTCTTATAAGTTTGCCTTTTAAGTGTGTTTACGGAATGGCTTTTAGCAAAGACGTCGCGCAAACTCGCCTATTTGTCTACCAAAACTAGTGCTGACAACGAAAAAACACTGGGTTTGCGTCGGCATACATTTTGTCCAGTTTTTACTAGCAAGGATCCAAGGTATAGTTTCGAGAAGGCACTTCCGTGGACCTTGTGTATCATTTAGGTTTTTCAGTGTGTTCTTGGATTAGTTTTTTGCATATAAACCATGTAAACTTACCTTATTTCGGCTATAAGTACTAATTCTTCAGTGTATGCCTAGATTTATACTGTCTCCTTTTGTTTTCAACCTAATTAGACAGGATCCAAGATATGAATTCCCAGGAAAGCAAATTTGTGGACCTTGTATTCTTAGGAGTGTTCCCTTTCAGATTGTTTCGAAATTGCTAATTGCATAGAAACCGTGTAAACTGGCCTATATATTTGTAACCAAAACTAGTGCTGACGACAAAAGTTCACAATGTGTGTCTAGGCTAACACTGTGTCCTTTTGTTATATACCAAATAAGCCAAATAAGCCAATACGCTATAGTCTGTCAGGGAAACAAACTTTGGATCTTGTGTTCTTCTAATTTTGCCTTTTCAGGATGCTTCCGGAAAAGGTTTTTGTATAGAAATCGTGCTAACTAGTCTTTATTTTGGCTTTTAGCGTTAGTTCCCCCAAAAAAGGACACAGTGTTTACTTAAGCATAAACTGTGTTCTACTTTCACATACAAAATTATTAGGGGTTCATGGTGTTGTTTGCCAGGAAAATATATTTGCTTAGCTTAGCTTGTGTTCTTATACGTTTGCATTTTAAGTGTGCTTACAAAACGGCTTTTTGCATTGAAACCGTGTAAATTTGCCTTTATTTTAAATATCGGCACTTCCGATGACAAAAAAGGCAAATTTTAAGCTTAAACTTACACACTGTTGGTTTTGTACCTAACAAATTAGCAAGGATCTAATGTGAAATTTGCCAGGAAAACATGTCCGTGTAAATTGTGCTCTTATAAGTATGTGTATGCTTGGGCTTACACTGTGTGCTTCTTTGACATATCAAATAAGCAAGAATCTACGGTTAATTTTGCCCAAAAAACAATTTTTCGGACACAGTGCTTTCATTATTTTGTCTTTGTAGGTTCTTTCCAAAATAACATTTCGCAAAGAAACCGTGTAAACTTGCCTTAATTTTGGCTTTCATTTTCAATCTGACAACAAAAAGACACACGTTTTACCAAGGCTTAAGTTGCTTCCTTTTGTGGCATACCATATTAACATGGATCCAAAGTGTAATTTGCCAGAAACACTATTTGCAGACCCTGTATTCTTATAAGTTTGCCTTTTAAGTGTATTTCTGGAATCTCGTTGCGCATAGAAACCATCTTAATTCACTTTTGTTAGCTATAGACATAAATGGTAACAACAAAAGGTTACCGTGTTTTTTTATAGGCTCACACTGTATACTGTTTTTATATGTCAATCTAGACAGGACCCAATATTTAGTTTGCCACTACATCTATTTTGCGGACATTGTGTCGCTATAAGCATGCATTTTTAGTTTGTTTCCGGTATAAGTTTTTGCGATAAAATTATGTAAGCTCGCTTTTATTTTGACTTTAAGCATTAGTGTTGACAACGTAGGGACACAGTTTTTGCCTAGGCTCGTGCTGTGGTTCTTGCGTAAATATCAAAATAACAATAATCAAAGGTGTAGTTTGCCACGAAAACAATTTTTCCGACCTTGTGTTTTTATAAATTTGCCTTTCTAATTTCTCTTCGGAATGATTGGTCACAAAAACACCAGCACTAGTGCTGACAACAAAACACGTAATGTTTGTTTAGGCTTACACTGTGGCCTTGTGCTACATACATCATATGCAACGAAAACAATTTTCCGCACCTTGTTTTCCTATAAGTTTGCCTTCTTAGTGTGTTTTCAGGGAGCTTTTAACAGAGACTTTATTTCGCCTATTGATACTAGTGGAACAACAAAAGGACACCATAAATGCCTAGGGTTACCCTCTGTCTTAGCAAGGATCTAAGGAAAAGTTTTCCAAAGAAAACAATTGTGCAAACTATGTGTTCTTATGAGTTTGTCTTCTCAGTGTGTTTCTGGAATAGCTTTTTACATAGAAGGTTTGTGAGTTTTTTTTTTGGTTATCATGAGTAGTGCTGACAACTAAGGGAAACATTGTATGCTTAGACTCAAACCGTGTCCTATTGCGACATACTGAATGAGCAAGGCATTAAGGTGGAGTTTGGCAGGAAAATAATTTTGCGAACTGAAAAATTCTGCTTCTGGCGATGGAGTGCCGATGTGGAAATGAAATTTAAAATCATTGTTGCACTCCTCCAGAAAGAAAAAAGGTTGTATACTTGAGAGAGTTTGGTTTATATTATCGACATATTATCAACTGTTTAGAGCATTCAATAAAAACGGCTCACAATGCACTCGGAAACATGAAAGCCACAGAAAATTCCAAAATATTCCACAGGCTAAAAAAGCTTTAATGGCACTATGAGTTACGTTGCCTGGATAGACAAATTGTCCGCACATGGAAATGGAGCCCAAAAAGATCATATGTCGAGTCTTATCGCTGTCTTTTCGGAGAAAGTAGCAATATTTTGATTAGAACAGTCAGAATAGAATAGTTTGTGGAAGCCAGACTACTTCACAGGATAGCCAGAAAAAGGCTCTGCCAACTAATCGCAGGGGAACATTTAACCTGGAAAAATGATCATAAATTTCCCCTTAGGAGTGACGCAACAAAAACAAAGCGCATTGGCCCTAACGGCAGGAGATATTTAAGACGACCAAGAAGTAGGGAACCCTCGCTACACTTAAACTGTTTTTAACCACAGAGGTGGCTCCATCAATGTTTATGTTACGGATAAAGCACGTATGAGAGCTAAACCTAGGTTTAACCAGTTATACCAGGACTGCCAAGGGTTGGTAGCTAAAACCCGAAGATTTCGAACCGGGTAAAACCGTGTCTAACCAATCTTAGTCGCTTAAAGCCCGAAGAGTTTCTAACACTTCCACCTTTAACTGGCATAAACTGGGTTTAACCAGCGCTAGTTGGTTAAAGCACGAAGTAACGTTATATAAAGCAATATATTATTAGGTAATACATGCCATAAATGAAAGTAAACCAAAAGTAAGGACATAGTTTCTATTTATTAATGCAAGATAAATTTGAATGACATTTAGAGTTACACAAAACATTTGCAGCTTTGCGAAGACTTTTTTGTACCACGTTTTTTTCTACAATGTTATTTTTTAAATCTTTGACCACCAGAAGTTAATTGTAGATTTGCGAGTTGCCGTCAGTTGTGATATGCATACAGCAATTTGATTTCTAGAAAACATTTCAGGAATAGTTCCTTTCTCATTACCCAACTTAAACAATCCATTCGCAGTACATTGAAGAACTGTTAAAATGATATTTCTAAAATCAACTCTACCTTTATCAACGTCAGGGATTTTAGCTGTAACGTTTTCACCAACAATGCACATTACATACTTAATATTGGACGAAATTTTTTTTTAAACTGTTCTGCTAAGTTTACCTTCACTTTGATTCTATTATCAATCGTATATATCGCCTATCATTGAGCACAAGAAAGCATAACCCATTTCTGCTTTTGCATATTTCACACTCAGCGCTAGATATAACTCCTTCTTCACTTCGAGTTTCGTCGATACTTTTTCCTGCTCTTGTTCCTGATTTTCAATTTGCTATTCTAAGTGCTCTTTGTTAACAGCAGTCAATTATTTCGGATGTGAGACCAGCTGACTTCAAACCAAATTTCACATCACATCCGAACATTGCTTTATATGTTGATCGCTTTATACCAACCTGTTCACATAGTCGTTAAGATTTCAACCACTTGCATTATTGGACTGCAAAAAGGACGGGGCTCCGAATATGCAGAAAATGTCCAACGATACTTTATCAACCTCTTCAGCAGTTTGACTATTCAATGGGCCTATCGTGGCCTAAGCGAGCCACCTTTGCATGGTCTAAGCTGCACAAATTTTGTCTGATGATCTTGGTACACAAGAATAAATTACGATTAGCCTGCATATCAATTAAATCGACTTGGCAACGACTATTCATTTCATTAGATAAAATCGGTTTGACCACAATGCCCTTTTTGCCCGATTTCATTTAGCACGAGTTGCATTATCAAAGGTATATTATTATAGCTCCCTGCGTGATATTTTTGTATCTTTTTGGCTTCGTTCACCATTTTGTTCCTACCACCATGTCCAACGGACACATGTATTTCATGTAGAATTTCAAACATCTGCTCATTTTTCACGTAATATTTTATTACAGGATCGGCTGTCAAAAGCTATTAATTTGTCAATATCACCAACATTACATATGTCAAAGCGTTGAAAACTTCGATAATGCAACGTTGTTTCTTTGGCAGACTACTTAGTTTCTTCTCTAAACTTACTACTTCTTCAATAAACTTATTATATGGTATACCATTCATGTAAAAGTATTATTGCCTTTCTTAGCACATAAAACGTTTTGGAATTGTTCATATTTTTAGATTAGTTCTTCAACACGTTACAAAAAACAAACACGCACATGCAAGGAATGATAAAAACTAATTTGTCACAAATCAAACTTTTGTCTACTCTTCGGGCTTTAACAGACTATCACTGGTTAGACCCATTTTTGGTCGGTTAAAGGTAAAAGTAATGGAAACTCTTCGGGCTTTAACCGACTAGGATGGATTAGACCTGCTTTTACCCGGTAAAAGGTGAAAGTGCTGGAAAATCTTTGGGCTTTAGCTGACAATCCTTGATAGTCCTCGGTTTAACCTAGGTTTATCCTTCATGTGTGCTTTATCCGTAACATATACACTATATAGAAGAAATACTAACTAAGGAAAACTACGTTGACATTTTGAGTGAACGATATTTTATATGCTTCAAATTGAAATGAAGTCTACAATATCATCGATCTCTCTGATCTTCACCCAGCGATCTATTGATACGAGATGATGGATTTTGTTAATCAAAGCTGCAGTTATCCGTAGTCAACTCAATAGAATAGCTTGGACGCTCTTTAACAAAACGGATACTCAGCTCCACTTGAGCTTATTAAACCAATATTTAATGGTAGTCATCGAACGTCCTTATAAACGCTGCACAATTTCACTTTCATTTATTCTTATCCTATCCTATGAAAACATTGATCGATATTGCTGTTTCACCATGATTGCAAAGAAACATGAACTTGATGACTTTCAACTGCTATTAAAACAAACTTCCTACAGGGGATCCTGTGGACCCCTCCAGACAATTGTACATTATCGATTTCCTGAAATGTATTTGTTGCTACGTTACCGCGAAACTTAACTCGTTTAACTTTGGGTCATGCGTAGGTGCTTAGGGATGGTCGTAAAGTCGTCGTTGTCATCTTTCCGAACAGTATATGCAGGCTTGAGTCGTTCCGTGTGGATTGTTGTGTGTCATCCATTTAGTGAGATGCCGAAAACACGGTCGTTTATCCACTCAGTTACTTTGTGCGAGCCCGAGAAACGATTTTCTTCCTTGTTCACGAAGGAAAACATGTGAGCAGCTATGCGAGTCCTTGAAGACAAACATCTTTTCGGCTCGAAATTGATCGACATTTTTCGACAAAGATTTGTGGATCGTTGGGATTTTCTTCATTCGGCCATAGTTTGCCTGGTATACGCAGAGTTGTTCCGTACACCATTTCAGCGGGTGAGCATTTCCAAAATGTCTTGATGGCTGTTAGTAATCCCAGTAACACTGTTGGCAGTACTTTTGTCCATCGTGTCGTATCATCGCATTTCAGTGCAGTTTTCAAGGTTTTGTGCTAGCGTTCTATCATTCCATTGGCAGCGAGATAGTACGGTGAAGTTCTGGTGCGTTTACATACAAATAGATGTGCCAATGCCTTGAACAAGGAGGGTTCGAACTGTGATCCTTGATTCGTCGTGATGGTAAACGGTGAGTGTAGAATGCAGTAGCCACCAAGTCCGCTGTTGTGTCCTCGATGGGTACGGCTTCTGGCCAACATGTAAAACGGTCTACCATCGTGAGGATATAGTGCTTTCCATTCGATGTTGAAAGAGGTCCAACGATATCCATGTGGACATGAAACTTTGCGACACATTTCGGACATGGCGACTTATTTTTGCTCGTTGGCACTGCAGACGAGTTTTCGCCAACTCGGTGATATCCCTGCCGATTTTTGGCCAAACATACTTCGGTCGGATCTGTTTGATGATTGCACGTTGATGAAATGCATCCAAAATCGTCTTGTCAGCGTTTGCGGTATGTAGGGTCAGGGGACTTCTGTCGATGTATCGCAGTATAGTGGTGATTTCGACGTTCCAATACGTAATTGTTGCAATTTAAGCGTTGAATTTGTCGTAAGCAATTCTTTTAGCTCTTCATCGCCTCTTGAGTTTTGGCTATTTCATTGTAGTCCAGAGCTGTTGGCATTGTTATCTGACTAATCCTTGATAACACATCGGCCACTACGTTTTTATTCCATGCAACGTGGATGAAGTCTGTAGAGAACTCTGTGATAAATTGCAGTTGTCTACATTGTCGTGGTGAAGCTTTTTCCGATTTTTGTTGGAAAGCAAATATGAGGGGTTCGTGATCAGTTCGGGTTAAAAATTGTCACCCTTCGAGGAAATAGCAAAAATGCTTGATAGCCGTGTAGACCCAGCATGCTGTCAAATTTCGATCGTATGTGCCGTATCGTTTTTTGCGATGTGCAGAACTTTCTCAAAAAGAACGCCAATGATTGTCAATCAACGTTGGAACATTGTTCGATCACGGCTCCCGCAGCAGTTTTGGAAGAGTCTGTTGATAGCGCTAATGGTGCGCCATCAGCTGGATGTAAGAGCTGCGTCGCTTTGGTAATCATTTGTTTGCTCACTTCTCATGCTTTCTCTGCATCGATGGTTCAAGGAATTTTTCTTTTATCGTTCCTGCAACTATCAGTCAGTAAGTTGTTAAGTGGAGCTAAAGTTAACGCTGTGTTTGTTAGGTGTCGCCGCTTCGTGGCGACCCGCGACCGCTCTTCTTGTCGCCCTTCGTGACGACTTGATGTTTCTTCGTAACACAAAACGCAGTCTTCTTTTCACCAGTTTATTTTACTTATAAATACAAGCGGTTCCAATACACACACGTTTCTACCACTGCGCTAATTTCGAACGAAGTTAGCAACAAATTTGATACTGCTAAGCCGTCGCCTGTGAGAATCTGAGCGAACGGCAGTGTTGGTACTACAAATTATGAGAACCTGGAAGGGCGGCGATCGTTCTTTTCTCAATCTCCGACATTTCTCTCTCCTTATAAGCTTGCTTATTACTTCTCAGGCTAAGAGGGCATATGCTCGTTACCGGTCTTCGGAGCACGCCGCTTTGTGTTCGAAGGTCCACCACTCTAACAATGCCATCTTTTCCCGAGAATCCCTTTTCTATTATTGCCTTTTGCCAGTTATTCCTCGGAGTTTGGTTGTTTGCGATCATTACAACCTCTCCGACATTTACAGGAGTAGTATCGCGCAGCCATTTTTCCCGCCGAATCAGGGTTGGGAGATACTCGTTTACCCATCGTTTCCAGAATTGGTCGGCTTTCGTTTGGGCATATCTCCAATGCTTTCTCAGGTACACATCAGCGCTTTGGTAGTTTCCCGCAATAGATGGCCCATAGAATGTTTGACTTCGTATGAAATCATTCGGAGGTAATGCTGGTGGGTCCTTTGGATCTGATGAGACATATGTAATCGGTATACTGTTGACTATGTTCTCTACCTCTGTAAAAAGCGTCCAAAGAGTGTATTCCTTAGGTGCTTCTTCCTTCAAAATAGCTTGGAAACTATTTTTTACAAGACCCACTAGTCGCTCCCATGAACCACCCATATGTGAGGCACCTGGCGGCATGAAATTCCATTTTATTCCGTGGATTGAAAGCAGTTCGGTGGATAGTTCCATCCATTTCTTTCAATGACTTGCGAACGTTTAGAATCCAGTACTTCTTCCTTAAGTCATTCACCACACGTTCTTGTCAATTATGAGCGCTTCGCTGATGGTGATAGTCGATGAGAAGTCTCGTGAAACGATGACCAGGCTCTAGAATCACGGGTCGTTTCCCGTGCTCGTCCAGCATGGCGGCATTATCAAGACGCCCTTTTAGCTTGATCATACCATCTAAGTCCACGAAGACCCCAATAGAAGCCAAGCGACTGTTTTTGCCGACAACGCCAGTATCTTGAAGCTCCTTCAATTCCTTGGGAAAGGAGTCTGATTGTACTCGTTGCAACCATTGAAGCTCAGCCAGCTTCAATTCGTCCACCGTTATGGGCTCTCGTATGTTTACAGGTCCTGCTGTTTTACTTGGCCTCCATCGCTTTCCGATTCTGATGACGATCGCAGTACATCAAAGAAGCTTCGTCAACTTGGAAAAATTGTTTGCATTGGGTAACGGATAAGCATGCACTTTCTTCGCTATTACCGCCACTGAGGCCCGGCTACTGAGTTCTAAGCCGACTATGTTGACGTAAATTGCACTCTCCCTCCGTTCTCGAGGCCAATTATCATAATTTTTCCCCAAGAAAGAAGGCCCGGTGAACCATCGACTACTTTTGGATAGATCGAGAGTTGTTGATGATCTCGTAGCGTCATCTGCTACATTGTCCTCTGAGGGTACCCATCGCCATTCCTCTGGGTTTGTGTGTTCCCGAATTTCTTCGACCCGATTGTTTACGAAGGTCTTAAATCTCCCTGCCTCAGAGCGTATCCAACATAATACTGTTTTTGAGTCCGACCAGTGTATTTTCTTGATGGTAGTTCGGAGCTCAATCTGTAACGCACTACCCAGCTTGGAACCCATTACGGCTGACTGGAGTTCCATCCGAGGGATTGAGAGCGTCTTGGTTGGAGCAACTCGAACTCTGGATGCAACTAGCGTGACGGTCGGGTTTTCTCTCTCTATTCGCAAATATGCGACCGCTGCATATCCTTCCCTGCTAGCGTCGACGAATACATGAAGTACCATCGTGGTACTGATATGAACTCCAACTTGGGTAGATCGATCAGCCATTTTTTCCATTGCTCATATACTTTTTCAGTTATATGTTGATCCCAATCTACCCCTGACTTCCAAACATTCTGCAGCACGACAAGACCCTTGAGGTTAAATGGCGAGACGAATCCCAAAGGGTCAAAAATATATATGATAAGTCTAGATACTTCTCGCTTGCTGGGAAGTCGCGTTCCATCAAGTAGTTTATCTGGAAATTTGGATAAGTCCAACGAAAATTGCAATTTGTCACTAACCGGGTCCCATTGCAATCCCAAAACTCGGCTAGCAGATGTTTCGGACTTGTCTTCCAGGATCTTTGTCTTCCTATCGATCAGCGTCTCGGGAATAGAGCGTATTAGATTTTGAGAATTACTAAAGAATTGGCACAGTTGAAAACCTCCACTTTCGTTGATTTGAATGACTTCTCGCACCATTTTGCTCCTTGATCTTCCGTGTCATAGCATCCTAGAAAGTCATCCATGTAGAAGTTCCTTTTAATTGAATCAACTGCCTCCGGAAACTCGATGATAAACTGCTCAGCATTTTTATTTTTAACAAAGATGGCTGACGATGGTGATGATGTTGCTTCAAATATCATCACGTTCATGACATACTCCTGGTAGGGTTTCCTTTGATCTCCATCACGCCACAAGAATCTTTGGCTGTTACGATCTTCCTTGCGAATATATATTCGATGAAACATATCCGCGATGTCACCAGTGCATGCAAACCTTCCTTCGCGAAATCTCCATAAGATAGCGTGAAGAGAGTTAAGAAGATCGGGTCCCGTGAGCAGTTGACCATTCAAACTAATGTTGTTATTGGTCGCAGCCGCATCGAAAACGAGACGTTTTTTCTCTGGTTTCTTGGGATTCACAACTGCAAAGTGAGGCAGATACCACAATTTGGCACACTTCTAAGCGTTTTCGATGACGGAAACTTTCGATACATATCTCTTGCTTAGGTATTCGCTGATTTTTTCTTTATATTTCACACGAAAATTCTCGTCGTTCGTCATTCGCTTCTCTTGGTTTCGAAGCCTAAACTCTGCTTGCTTACGACTTGGAGGTAATTGTGTTACGCCAGGCCGCCATATCAAACCTGTTTCCCACCTCCCGTCGTCAGTTCGCTGCGTTGTTTTTTCCATTATGGCCGAAGCAATTTTATCCTCTTGTGACATTGATATTTCTTTAGTAGAATTAGTTGCGTAGCCTTCTAAGCTGAAAAACTCCTTCATTAATGCGTGAAGATCCGCACTACATTCAGCATCTCGTACATGGAACGTTACTGCTGGACCGTTAGTATTCGTGCATATTTTTCTACCTACAGTCCAACCTAGTTTCGTTCGGGTGGCTAACGGCGTTTGGTCGGGACCTTCTAAGACATCTATATGCGCCGCTAAGCTCAGATGATCAATACCTATGAGCAACTGAGGAACCGCCTGATCGTAGCTACTCATTTTGAGCTTCGGAGATGGCTCCATTTCGCCTTGATACGTTCGATGTCAAGCGACTGCTGCCGAATATGAAGATTTTTCACCGTTCTGACATTGCGTAGCTTAGAAGATTTACTCCCTTCGAAATCTCCTCTTACTCGCAATGTAACGCTTCGTGATGAGTCATCTATATTGGTCGTTCCATCCACCCATTCGATGGTTAGAGGGATTACCGAGCCGTCCACTTCCAGTTGTTCCCGCAAGGCTTCCGTCATCATGGTGATATCAGAACAATCGTCAAAAACCGCATATGTTCGAACTTCTCCATTTTTTCCTGAGAGCTTTACGGGTAGAATCCCAAGTAGCCTTCCTGTTTCAGGTACAGAGTTTACGTTGCCATTCAATTTCACTTCCTTTTGGCTGGTGTTGGTAGAGTTTTCGGGTTTTTTTCACCCATGTAGCACTCGATGATGATATGTCTCACATCCGTCTACACCGCATTGATCTTATTCTGGCAATCCCGACGTTGATGGTGGCCAAGACAGCAAAAGCATAACATTTTCTTTTTCACTATTTGCCATCTTTTGTCGAGACTTATCCTATCCAGCAACCATCACTGATCACGATGAACTTTTTTGCAGAATGCACACTTGACTGATGTACTCTTCCTGGAATTGGCTTCTGGCTGAGAAGTTTCCCGAGAGGTCGCATTGAGAAACGATCCTCTTACTCTGTTCGTTATACCTTCTGCAATGTAGGACATAGCTTCGGCTAAACTTTTGACATAAAGAAAGAAACCTTTAACTGTACAGTCACCACCAGTTTTGGCTTTAATACGAGCCCATTCTATGCACATAGCACCCGATAACTTTTTCTCCAGTTCTTCTAGAAGCACTACGTTGTTTAAATAGTTTTCTTTATCTAATGCTTCAGCATTAGCCACTAGATTGGCCAAACTATTGGCTAGCTGAATGACACTTGCACTATCATTGTCTCTAACTTTTGGCACTGATTTCACTTCGTCTATTAAAACTTTTAAAATAGTGGTCGGCCGTCCGAAATTTAACTCCAATACACGTAATATTTCCGGCACATTCTTTGAACTAATCATTAACGATTTCGATATTGCACGGGCTTGTCCTTCCAAAGCTTTAATTAAGCGCGCCAAGTTTTCTTCATTCGAAAATCCGAAAAGAGAATCGGTCTCTTTGAAACGGCTTATAAATCGAGGCCACTCCGTTGGGTCTCCACTGAATTCCGGAAGATCTCGGGTTACCGATTGAGAGGATAATAACCTTTTCAAATCTGCTTGTTGGCTTGTATGTTGTAATTCCTTCAAGCCTTGAGTTATGCTGCCCGCTATTTGGCCTGCAAAGGCTTGCAATGTCGCCGCATCGATGTTATGCAAATTTCTTCGTTGTCCGACATTGGTATTTGTTTCCGCGTATGTATCCTCCTCTAAAATCTGTGACCGCAATTCAGCTATTGCTTTTTCTCGATCTAGCTGTGCTAGTGCTGCTTTTGCTTTTTCTTCTTGCGTAGCTACTTCGGAAAGCCTCACGTAGTTCTCGAGTTTCGCCTTCAGCTTTCCCCGTTCGTCGCCATTAAGGCTTAATGATGAACAAGATGCCGCTTTGCTAGTCCCTGCGACTTTTTCATCGATTTCATCCACCTTCAAGTCATCGGATGTACTTGCTTCAGCCAATTTCGTCTCTATTTCGACGATTTCCCTCTCTTGGGCTAACTGTGCCAAGTTTGCTTTCAGCTCGTCCTCTTGAGCCGCCATCTCGGCTAGTTGGACGCGTTTATCGTATTCAATCTGTAGTAACTCCCGGTTGCGGCCGCTTCGTTGAGATGATGCCAATGAATTGTTTGATGGCCACTTATCTGCAGCTGATATGCCACCTTCTCCACCTTGCGTCTCTGTATGCTCGAACAATGGTGTTTGCTGCAGTTCACGTCCCCTATGCGGATGGTAACTGAGCTCACCTGAGTCGCTTCATGCCGGCGGTATGCCGACATTTCTGCGTGTGGCCCTTCTAGACCTCTCGGTCATCTCTGAACACCTTCTTGTTGTTCACCAAAAAAAATGCTAGTGCCGGAACGATCCGGCTCGACGGACCAAATTGTCGCCGCTTCGTGCCAACCCGCGACAGCTCTTCTTGTCGCCCTTCGTGACGACTTGATGTTTCTTCGTAACACAAAACGCAGTTTTCTTTTGACCAGTTTATTTCACTTATAAATACAATCGGTTCAAATACACACACGTTTCTACCACTGCGCTAACTTCGAACGAATAATTCATTTCGACTTCCCCCCCTCCCCTTTCCAAATAAATTTGATACTGCTAAGCCATCGCCTGTGAGAATCTGAACAAACGGCAGTGTTGGTACTACAAATTATGAGAACCTGGAAGGGCGGCGTTCGTTCTTTTCTCAATCTCCAACATAAGGAGTTCACGATTATTAAGTATCGTCTAAGCTCAATGATTGTGGTTGGCTTTTAAAATTCAGTATTGCCTCCACCTTATGTTGCAGCGGCTTTATTGCATCAAGTGTAATTTGATGCCCGAAGTATTCGATTTCGCTTACTCCGAAAACACATTTTGAAAGATTTATTTTCAATCCGTTATATCTATGGCGATTGAAAATGATTCGCAAATGTGTTTCGTGCTCTTCGATCGATGAAGATGCGATCAGTCGTCGAGATAAGCGACGGCAAAATCCATTTCACGTAAAACGCAATCCAAAAGGCGTTGAAAGTCTGCGCGGTGCTACGAAGATCAAAAGTCATGACAGTAAACTCAAACAGGCGGAACGGAGTTATAACGACCGTATTTGAAATGTTTTCCTCTACTATATGAGCCTGATAATATGTTTTAGTCAAATCGATTGTGGAAAATACCCTTTTACCAGCCAGTTGATGTGTGGTGTCATGGATATGCATATATGTAGATCTGGTACAGTTACGACATTGAGACGACGATAGTCTCCACAGTATTGCCATTCAGCATCCTTTTTCAGTTTGAAATCAGTTTTTTATTTTCAAAATTTACAATTTTGCAGATACAGATAGAATTTCACATATGGTTTGTTTCGTGGGTTGCGCTTATACCATCACATAGTACTCAAGTCGTAGTTAAATTGTTTAAGAGTAGATGCTATAATTGGATCGACGATTTCATTGGTTGCACTATTTATGGTTTGCAGGTTCATCTTTACCCACTCAAATTATTTAAAATGACTACAATTTACTCTCCATGGATCGATTGTGCTCATGGTTGAGCCATTATAAATTAAACACTTTATTTCATTTCGTCAAACTTAAGACCAATGAACATTTTGTTCAAGGCCTAGTTTAGAAAAAACTTGGACTCGATATTATAACCTTTTTCATCGCAAGTATTTTCAACAGAAGCCATATTAATTTGATCAACGTCCATAGATTCAGGGGTTTGGTGATTATTTCAGAATCGATAGGAAGAATTGATTGGAGTTCTTTGGCAGTGAGCCAATGATCGATTTAGTTTATATTTATTATTATTTTGCCTTTGTTGCCCGGAATTATTGTTATAATTATAATATTGATTATTTTGTTTCCATTGACTAAAATTATTGTCACTATTGCCTTTACGATTATATTCGCGAGAGACGAGCATGAATTCGTCATTGTCACGGCTTGGTCGGCTGTTTGTTGTGTTTCGTATGTTGGTTTTCTTTATTGTCACTCAGTGTCACACTTTTATCAAGGTTGTGGTGATCATAGCTCACAGATGAGTATAAAATTATTTTTAGGGAATGTATATCAAATGTATCCTTGATATCAGGAGAAAGATTACCAGATACTAATAATTTGACACGATTTACTAATAGACTATATATATCTACATCTTGCTGTACACCGTTAACCGTTAACGTCGTGGAACAGAGTAGAAAAAATTGATAGAATTTATCGCGGACCCAAAAATGCATTCAGTTGTGATAGTAAAGTGATATATATATATATACATATATATATATATATATATATATATATATATATATATATATATATATATATATATATTAGAGTGACCCTTATTTTTCAAAGTCTTTAGTTTTTAATGCACAGGTTTTAGTTTTGTTCATTTGCTTCTTAAACACTTGGAAATCCCTATTTGGAATACGGTAACCCGTGCCGACTTGCATTGAATCATGCTCATAAAAGTTGCGCGGAAGTAGCGGCGCGTATTCGCGGTATTTGTTATTTGCTCTCAGTTATTTTCGTGAATAGCACGTGATTTCTCGATAAACAAATCGTCCATTCAACGCATTCGCGTGCTTCTTCCTTCAAAATAGCTTGCAAACTATCTTTTACAAGACCCACTAGTCGCTCCCATGAACCACCCATATGTGAGGCACCTGGCGGCATGAAATTCCATTTTATTCCGTGGATTGAAAGCAGTTCGGTGGATAGTTCCATCCATTTCTTTCAATGACTTGCGAACGTTTAGAATCCAGTACTTCTTCCTTAAGTCATTCACCACACGTTCTTGTCAATTATGAGCGCTTCGCTGATGGTGATAGTCGATGAGAAGTCTCGTGAAACGATGACCAGGCTCTAGAATCACGGGTCGTTTCCCGTGCTCGTCCAGCATGGCGGCATTATCAAGACGCCCTTTTAGCTTGATCATACCATCTAAGTCCACGAAGACCCCAATAGAAGCCAAGCGACTGTTTTTGCCGACAACGCCAGTATCTTGAAGCTCCTCCAATTCCTTGGGAAAGGAGTCTGATTGTACTCGTTGCAACCATTGAAGCTCAGCCAGCTTCAATTCGTCCACCGTTATGGGCTCTCGTATGTTTACAGGTCCTGCTGTTTTACTTGGCCTCCATCGCTTTCCGATTCTGATGACGATCGCAGTACATCAAAGAAGCTTCGTCAACTTGGAAAAATTGTTTGCATTGGGTAACGGATAAGCATGCACTTTCTTCGCTATTACCTCCACTGAGGCCCGGCTACTGAGTTCTAAGCCGACTATGTTGACGTAAATTGCACTCTCCCTCCGTTCTCGAGGCCAATTATCATAATTTTTCCCCAAGAAAGAAGGCCCGGTGAACCATCGACTACTTTTGGATAGATCGAGAGTTGTTGATGATCTCGTAGCGTCATCTGCTACATTGTCCTCTGAGGGTACCCATCGCCATTCCTCTGGGTTTGTGTGTTCCCGAATTTCTTCGACCCGATTGTTTACGAAGGTCTTAAATCTCCCTGCCTCAGAGCGTATCCAACATAATACTGTTTTTGAGTCCGACCAGTGTATTTTCTTGATGGTAGTTCGGAGCTCAATCTGTAACGCACTACCCAGCTTGGAACCCATTACGGCTGACTGGAGTTCCATCCGAGGGATTGAGAGCGTCTTGGTTGGAGCAACTCGAACTCTGGATGCAACTAGCGTGACGGTCGGGTTTTCTCTCTCTATTCGCAAATATGCGACCGCTGCATATCCTTCCCTGCTAGCGTCGACGAATACATGAAGTACCATCGTGGTACTGATATGAACTCCAACTTGGGTAGATCGATCAGCCATTTTTTCCATTGCTCATATACTTTTTCAGTTATATGTTGATCCCAATCTACCCCTGACTTCCAAACATTCTGCAGCACGACAAGACCCTTGAGTTTAAATGGCGAGACGAATCCCAAAGGGTCAAAACATATATATGATAAGTCTAGATACTTCTCGCTTGCTGGGAAGTCGCGTTCCATCAAGTAGTTTATCTGGAAATTTGGATAAGTCCAACGAAAATTGCAATTTGTCACTAACCGGGTCCCATTGCAATCCCAAAACTCGGCTAGCAGATGTTTCGGACTTGTCTTCCAGGATCTTTGTCTTCCTATCGATCAGCGTCTCGGGAATAGAGCGTATTAGATTTTGAGAATTACTAAAGAATTGGCACAGTTGAAAACCTCCACTTTCGTTGATTTGAATGACTTCTCGCACCATTTTGCTCCTTGATCTTCCGTGTCATAGCATCCTAGAAAGTCATCCATGTAGAAGTTCCTTTTAATTGAATCAACTGCCTCCGGAAACTCGATGATAAACTGCTCAGCATTTTTATTTTTAACAAAGATGGCTGACGATGGTGATGATGTTGCTTCAAATATCATCACGTTCATGACATACTCCTGGTAGGGTTTCCTTTGATCTCCATCACGCCACAAGAATCTTTGGCTGTTACGATCTTCCTTGCGAATATATATTCGATGAAACATATCCGCGATGTCACCAGTGCATGCAAACCTTCCTTCGCGAAATCTCCATAAGATAGCGTGAAGAGAGTTAAGAAGATCGGGTCCCGTGAGCAGTTGACCATTCAAACTAATGTTGTTATTGGTCGCAGCCGCATCGAAAACGAGACGTTTTTTCTCTGGTTTCTTGGGATTCACAACTGCAAAGTGAGGCAGAATTTGGCACACTTCTAAGCGTTTTCGATGACGGAAACTTTCGATACATATATCTCTTGCTTAGGTATTCGCTGATTTTTTCTTTATATTTCACACGAAAATTCTCGTCGTTCGTCATTCGCTTCTCTTGGTTTCGAAGCCTAAACTCTGCTTGCTTACGACTTGGAGGTAATTGTGTTACGCCAGGCCGCCATATCAAACCTGTTTCCCACCTCCCGTCGTCAGTTCGCTGCGTTGTTTTTTCCATTATGGCCGAAGCAATTTTATCCTCTTGTGACATTGATATTTCTTTAGTAGAATTAGTTGCGTAGCCTTCTAAGCTGAAAAACTCCTTCATTAATGCGTGAAGATCCGCACTACATTCAGCATCTCGTACATGGAACGTTACTGCTGGACCGTTAGTATTCGTGCATATTTTTCTACCTACAGTCCAACCTAGTTTCGTTCGGGTGGCTAACGGCGTTTGGTCGGGACCTTCTAAGACATCTATATGCGCCGCTAAGCTCAGATGATCAATACCTATGAGCAACTGAGGAACCGCCTGATCGTAGCTACTCATTTTGAGCTTCGGAGATGGCTCCATTTCGCCTTGATACGTTCGATGTCAAGCGACTGCTGCCGAATATGAAGATTTTTCACCGTTCTGACATTGCGTAGCTTAGAAGATTTACTCCCTTCGAAATCTCCTCTTACTCGCAATGTAACGCTTCGTGATGAGTCATCTATATTGGTCGTTCCATCCACCCATTCGATGGTTAGAGGGATTACCGAGCCGTCCACTTCCAGTTGTTCCCGCAAGGCTTCCGTCATCATGGTGATATCAGAACAATCGTCAAAAACCGCATATGTTCGAACTTCTCCATTTTTTCCTGAGAGCTTTACGGGTAGAATCCCAAGTAGCCTTCCTGTTTCAGGTACAGAGTTTTACGTTGCCATTCAATTTCACTTCCTTTTGGCTGGTGTTGGTAGAGTTTTCGGGTTTTTTTCACCCATGTAGCACTCGATGATGATATGTCTCACATCCGTCTACACCGCATTGATCTTATTCTGGCAATCCCGACGTTGATGGTGGCCAAGACAGCAAAAGCATAACATTTTC
>OZ012660.1:63237031-63393136 GCA_963942545.1 Oxycera nigricornis | reverse complement strand
TGAGCAGAATGATTCACTCACACCTCAATCTGAAGCTGCCGATCAACAAGCAAAGACTGTAAGTGCAAAAACTACCAACATTTTATATTATTCAATTTGTTCCTTCATACATGTGAAGTTATATTAATAACGTACTTATTACGATATTTCAGCGTTCGACCAGCATTTTATTACAGAGCACAGCTATGCCGCTGATCCAGCAAGACTCTCTGAATACACTGGCTACGTAATGGAGTACATAGCAAGATTTGTGGTTTTTAAAATCAACAAGCTGCTCCAATGTGATAATTGTATATCGGCAATTCACGGCGAAAGCAGTACTTACTCCCTCATAAAGTACAAAAGTCGCGGACTTTTAAGATCACCGTCTAAAAGTGTTGTGAAGATTTGTAAAAAAGTCGAACAACACATTCGCATATACGAGCATCGCAAAGATGAAAGTGTTTTGAAAGGACCAACATTTAATGCGATATCTATCAGTGTGCAAACAGACTGCATTGGGGACGATCTTTTCCAAGAACAAGTTCAACATATGCTAGATACGCAGCATTACAGCCCTTTAGTAAAATATATAACAGAAACATACCTTCGAACCCGATTTTATTTCATAGCCAAAAAGCAATCGGAAAAAATTTCTATTCGACAGCGCTTCAACAAACTCGTCCATTTTAAGGGTATGTGAATATGCCCGACTTCGATATTAAAATTCAAAAATCAGACTGCTAGGAAAAACATTGAGAGGCCGTAATTCCGCCAAAGCCGGTCCCAAGCCCGGTTGTGAAAGGAAGAGGGTGGTTTCTCTATGATTTTTGTGCAAATAATTTTACTTTCAAACTTTAGGCTGACTTCAGAGTCAGGTCGTTCGGTGGTGTCGAATTACGGCCGCCGAACAAATTCGCTAGAGAATCATATGGCCGGATTACTGTGACATGCTATGGTGGCTTGTTGTTTTAATATCAAACGAAAGAAACCAAACGCGCGTAAGTGAATGACGCGGAGAACCAAATGACCATGAAATCTGCCTAATATCGCAATTATTCAAGAATTTGATCTGAACAATCTAATATTTTCAAATTTCGCGCCAAAATTTTGCTCCTTGCAATAGACAATCATGTCCGCCTATGATCGGAACTACCACATAGAAGTGTCCACAACCACATATAAGAAATCTTGCCACAAATTTTGTTGAGGTTCTGCTCCATAGTTTATACCTCAATGCCACCAAACGGGTAGCTATATATCACATTGCATACTTACACAGTAAAAAAGTTCTACTCCTATACAACATAAGGTCTGAACACAATTGACTTCCGAGCCCGCATTTGGCCAAAGATGTTACGCACAATTAGGTAATAAACACAGAAGTGGAAAATCATCAAATTGGGAGGGCTAACTTTTATGAACGGGTTGTGGCACTAACACTAACTTGCTGACGTTAAGGGCGTAAATCGCATACGAGTTAAAATGGGCATATAAATGGCGAGAGTTCAAGGTATATTTGAAATTTTCTGTCGTTTGTAAGAAGATACAGGAAAATATAACTGCCGTTCAAAATAAAAGCTTATACTGAGCGTAATCTAATTTGAAAACATTGAATAACGAGCACAATAGCAGCTTTATCATTGAATGAGCCTATATGGGGAGCGTAAATTGGTTCGCACTGTAATCGATTATCAACTTCCACATGAAGCGATGAAAGAACTCAATACTATACGGAAAAAAAATATCAGAAGAATTGACAAACTTGACAGAAGAACCATGTGTTCGAGCATAATCCACAACTTACAACACTTGCCACGCTCACATCATCCCTGTTATATGGCAGAACTAGTTTGCTCGTGGTTGAAGCAACATCTCCGCACTTTCGATATTTGTATTTACGACTTTGAAATATTTTAATAAATTAAAGAAAAAAACTAAACACGGGATCAAATATTTCAACATAAAAAATTCAACAGTTTTCCTTCGAACCGGATATTTGGAACATTGATGCTGAAGAGTGTAGTGAAAGGTTAAGTGCGGAGACTGTTAGCTTTGGACGGACATAATACCTCCTATATTGGTATTGTAAAAAAACAAATGAAACTGCATTGGACTTAATGCAAATCACATTTTTTGAATACGGCCTGGACTCTATCTTAATTGGACTGTGTATAATTTTTTTTTGGAATTTGCACGTTGTACTTTAAACTTTATACTTTGGACCTTGAAATTTGGACTTTGGAGCTAGACTAAACCGGTATTCGGGATCTATTTAACAGCAGTTTATCACGGCGGGCAGCATTCATATTGGTTTGGTGAGTCTCTAACAAATTTCCATCCTGTCATATCGATCACACCTATACCACACGTTTCACCTGTACCAATATTTAAGAATGATGGATAACTTAATAAGGTAGCGCGCCGTGCTGAAGAGTAAACTCACACGCTTCAAAAATTCAGTTGATATTGATGATGTAGACGTATCCGTTAGAATGATTTGTTTGGAGAAAAACCTGATGTTATTGGAACAGTTTGACGAAATACAATGTGAAATCGAAATGCTGTGCGATACCGTTACGGATTCCGAAGAACAATCGCATGAAAGTGAATCGTTCGCAAACGAGTTTTATACGATTGTAGCCAGAGCACGCGCTAAAATTGAGCAGTCTGGTAGATCAAAAGATAATTGAGAGCAATGTTAGCCAGCTCGCGGGCGACGAAAATAGTGTACATTTAGATGGTCTGTTACTCCCGAAAATCCAAATACCAAAATTCGATGGCGACTATAGTAAATGGGTTAAATTTCGCGATACTTTCAGTGCCCTGGTCGATGAAAATCAGAAATTATCGAATATCCGAAAATTCACGTATTTAGATGATGCTTTGATCGGTAAAGCAGCCAACACGATCGCGTCACTAGGTGTATTGGCTGAGAATTATAACACCGCGTGGTCGAAGGTTAAAGACCGATATGAGGATAGTAACGAGCTTCGTTACCATCATGTTAACGGTCTTTTTGAGGCTAAAACAATGTCACGCAACTCGCAGGATGAATTACGAACGTTAATCGATACATTTGATAATCATTTATCGGCTCTCAAATCGTTAAAGGAACCGACGGATAGCTGGAATACTATTATGGTATACCTAATAACGACAAAACTGAATACCGCTGTTAAAAATGAAAATGCGTCGAAATCAGGACAAACAACCTTGAAAGAAATGATCGCGTTTCTTGAACGTCATTGCAAGATATGAAGTAAATTAAATCAGACTCCTCATGATAATAAAGAAAGGTTTCACAATAAATTCAATAATAATAAATCATCGAATAATAAGTCGTATAAGGTAACCCATAATGGTTGCGCATTATGCACAGGAACACATGCACTGTATGCATGTGAAGAATTCAGGAAACTTTCACCGCAAGAGCGTGTCAGTAAAGTTCATGATCTCCGCGTATGTTTCAACTGCTTATCCGATGGACATTTAAACAAAAATTGCACTTCAGGACTTTGTAAAAAATGCGGTCGCAGACATAATTCACTATTGCACAAAAATCAATCCATAAATTCATCCCAGCTACCTCCACCGCTAAATCAATGTAGGGTTGTACAAGCGACAAACGACGCAAAGGAAGTTCCAGCCGAAATAAAGACTTACATTATACGTGGAAATACTCAAAAAGCAGAATATGTGTTACTAGGAACGGTTATCATTTACGTTTTCAATTGAAATGGCATATC
This sequence comes from Oxycera nigricornis, assembly GCA_963942545.1. Classification (NCBI taxonomy): domain Eukaryota; kingdom Metazoa; phylum Arthropoda; class Insecta; order Diptera; family Stratiomyidae; genus Oxycera; species Oxycera nigricornis. The sequence continues at coordinate 63,389,408 of OZ012660.1, read as the reverse complement.
CCACGAATGTCGCGCTTTGCTGGATTCATGTTCACAGCCCCATTTAATAACTATCTTCTTATGCGAACATTTAGGACTACGACAGATGAAGGCGGTTAATGCAGTAACAGGGATCGAACACGGAAATCAGCAAGTCATATGTAAAACTACTATAAAACTAAAATCGCGAATGACGGAATATACTAAAGTAATTAGCTGCCTTGTCGTCAATGAAATCGATAATGAATTACCCTCATCGTGCGTCCGAACCGTTGCAAAAAAAATCCCCACTGGTATTCAACTATCAAATCCACAATTCGATGTACCGCGTCCTGTTGACATGCTAATCGGCGCAGGCTTATTCTACGAACTATTATGCGTCGGTCAAATTAAGCTCAAGGAAGGGCAACCTGTATTCCAAAAGACTGTAGTCGGATGGATGGCTGCTGGCAAGATGATGATTCCATTTTTACCGACTCAGGATAGACCCAATCGCTTAATATGTAATTTGATTCGTAACACTGAATTACATACTCAACTTGAACGTTTTTAGAAAATTGAAAACGGCTTTACGGATTCTCGAGAACATTGCTCAAACTCGGACCCTGCTGAAATATATTTTCGCGAGACTACCGAACGCAATAGTACTGGTCGTTTTATCGTAAGCATACCGTTCAAATCAGGCAATATTAGCAGCCTAGGTAGTTCAAAACATATGGCTCATGAGCGGCTTCTTTCCATGGAAAAAAATTGGCAAAAAATGTAGATTTAGAAAAAAAATATACGGATTTTATGGCAGATTACGAGAATCAAGGGCATATGCGCGAATTAACATTACCCGAAGTCGATGATTCTGACCACCATTTCTATTTGTCACACCATGCCATATTTAAGGAAGAAAGTACTACTACTAAATTACGCGTCATATTTGATGGTTCCGCAAAAACATCAACCGGAATGTCACGGAATGATATACAATACATTGGATACCCCGTACAGGACGATCTTTTCTCTATAATATTGAGATTTCGACGTCACAATGTGATTATTTCGCGTGACGTAGCTAAAATGTATCGACAAATCTTAGTTAAATCCAAGGATAGACGAATGCAACGTATTCTATGGCGATATGATCGATCGCAGCCTGTGAAGTTATATGAACTAAATACAGTAGCGTACGGCACTGCGTCAGCACCTTTTCTTGTTACTCGTTGTTTGCGTGAACTATCGGATATTGCTAAAACGGACTTTCCAGCCGCGATTAATGCGATTTTACGAGACTTTTACGTGGACGAACTGCTGACAGGTACGGATACAATTGACGCGGCGGTGAAATTAAAGGATGAAATATCAAATATTCTGCCAGCCGCGGGTCTTGACTTACGCAAGTGGGCGTCAAATAAAGAGCAAGTTTTGAATCATACGGACGGTGAGAAAATTGACAAAATCGCGTTTCATGGAGACAAAGACCCTAAGACATTAGGTATCATATGGGATACGTCGGGTGATACAATCAAATATAGCGTTAATCTAATTGAATCTCGCACGGTATCCAAACGCATTGTATTATCAACCATAGCACAAATTTACGACCCGCTTGGTCTTGTTGGTCCTGCCACTATACCTGCAAAGCTCATCATGCAAAAACTCTGGAGTTTAGATCTTGATTGGGATGAGTCTTTGCCATTAGACTTGCATATATCGTGGACTAATATTTACAATGAAATACAAGGTATTAATAATTTCGTAATTGACCGACAAGTGATCTCACCTAAGAAGCCCAAGAAACTCGAATACCATGGATTTTGTGATGCATCGGAAAGGGCATTCGGTGCGTGCATCTATGTAATATCATTAAATGCTCATGGACTACGTACATCTTGTTTATTTTGTGCTAAATCGTGAGTGGCACCCCTGAAGGTATTATCGATTCTGAGACTCGAATTATTAGGTGCCTAACTTCTTGCCCAGCTCTCACATAAAATATCAACGGCATGTAATATACGACGCGAAGAGTGGTATATCTGGACAGATTCTATGGTAGCACTATCATGGATCAAGGCACCGCCTATTCGCTGGAAAACGTTCGTCGCGAATAGAACTGCAGAGATTTAACATCTTACAAATAATAATTGGAATCATATCGCAACAGATCAGAATCCAGCCGATCTCATATCGCGAGGTACTACTGCGATTAACCTCCGAAGTTGCTCTCTGTGGTGGCACGGACCTACGTGGTTATTGAAATCGAAAGAGAATTGGCCTCTGACCAATGAATCAAGTATTATTACTGCACCCGAAGAGCACGGGCGTGACTTCTTTACTAAGCAAATTGAATCAAAAAGGAAAGGCACCAATGAAATCGACAATACAAGAAATGATTTTGCGCACTCATTATTTCCGCGTTTTTCATTTTTTACACGATTAGTTCGTTCAATGGCACATGTTTTTAGATTTATTACTAAGTGTCGATCTCGCGCTGAGAATGGCAATAGAAAAAGGAGATATGAACCATTAACCACTACCGAGTTACAGTCTACAACCAACCAATTATTTAGGATCGCACAATCAGAGACTTTTGAAAAGGAGTTAAAACTTTTATCAGCAAGTAAGGAATTATGTAACGATAGTGTCTTGAATCAATTACATGCCTTTCTTGATAAGTCCGGATTAATCAGAGTAGGCGGTAGATTGCAAAATGCGGCAATACCGTACGATCAAAAACACCCAATTGTTTTTGCAGCGACCCAGCCTTTAATACACTTTTTAATTAAATATGAACATTAACGTTTAATGCATGCCGGGTGCCAATCAGTTCTCGCATCATTGTGAGAGCGGATTTGGTTGATAAAGGGTAAATCCACTGTGCGAAAAAAATTTGCGGCAATGCGTAACGTGTTTTAAGGTTCAACCGAGTCAGTCTGCATACATTATGGGTAATTTATCGTTAGAACGAGTTTCTCAAACGAGAGCTTTCCATAACGTCGGTGTAGATTATGCAGGTCCCTTTTTCATCAAGGAACATAGCCGTGCACGTACATCAATCAAGGCATATTTGTGTTTATTCGTGTGCATGTTAACAAAGGCAGTGCATCTTGAACTGGCCGTAGATTTAACAACCGAAGCGTTCATGAACTGCTTACGTCGCTTTATTTCTCGTAGAGGTCTTTGCGGAAATATATTTTCAGATAATGGCAAAAATTTTGTTGGATCGAATAATGAGTTGAAAGAACTAAGATATTTACTTGATGACGATGGTGTTACAAACGAGATTGTTAGATTTTGCGCATCAATGAACATTAAGTGGCATTTTATTCCACCTCATGGACCACACTGGGTAGTCTCTGGGAATCAGCGGTAAAATCTAGTAAACACCATTTGAGACGGGTTATCGGACAAACTCGACTAACTTTCGAAGAGTATTATACAATATTGGTACAAATAGAAGCGTGTATGAACTCCCGTCCCCTAACTCCTTTATCAAGCGATCCAAACGACCTTTGTCCCCTCACTCCTGCCCACTTCCTAGTTGGAGGCTCTCTTAAAACATTACCACAGCATGACATACGAGAGATAAACATCAATCGTCTATCAAGATACCAGCTTTTACAACAAATAGTTCAACACTACTGGCAGCGATGGCATAAGGAATATTTGCCTCAACTACAAAACCGATTGAAATGGAAAAAATGTGGCACGACACTCATTAACCCAGGAATGATGGTACTAATCAGAGATGACAATATACCTCCAGTGCAATGGCCCCTAGGTCGCATTACTAAGGTACACCCTGGTAAGGATGGAGTCATTCGAGTAGTAACATTGCGAGTCTCCCGAGGAACTATAACTCGACCTGTATCTGGTATATGCATCCTGCCGATTGAAGCCGACAACGCAGAGACGGAGATATCTACCTAAATAAAATTTCAAGATTTTAATGTATATTCAATCATTAATGAATAATTAATTTAAGTAATTTAAGTACATTGAAAGATTCCTTTCAAGGCGGGCAGAAATGTTAGAGCATAATCCACAACTTACAACACTTGCCACGCTCACATCATCCCTGTTATATGGCAGAACAAGTTTGCTCGTGGTTGAAGCAAAATCTCCGCACTTTCGATATTTATATTTACGAGTTTGAAATATTTTAATAAATTAAAGAAAAAAACTAAACACGGAATCAATTATTTCAATATAAAAGATTCAACACCATGCAATTAATTAAATGGAAAAATACCCAAAACAAATATTAGTAGAGCAAAATTTCAAACAGCGATTAATTTACAAACTTGAGATTCGGTATTAAGGTATTAACAATATGAAAAACAACATTTTCAGTATCTTTGACATTGTACTCAAAAAAAAATATGTTTTGTACAAGTAAAATCTCTCTTGATACAATCGACTGCAGTTAGGAACTGGTCTTCTTGTTGTCATAGTGATGAGTCAGAAATATTTCCTTATGTATTCGGCCACAAGCAATGTCAAACGGACATCACGCCGGAGTGTGTGTGTACAAGTGACGGTCTTGACTCGCGAATACTACAGGGTAGAGATCACAGCTATCATTGCATCGACCGAAGCAATAAGTTAGCGTAAGAGAGGAGATTTTAGTTTTTTTCATAACAAATACTTTAAAATCTGGGGTCAAACTTCATCCTTCCATAAGATTGAGCGGCGAAACTTGAGATTTGGTATTCAGATAAAAACAAAATGAAAAATAGCATCCTCAGTTGCTTTGACGCTGTATTCCATGAAAGAAATACTTCCGAATTAAGAATAAAATGACATACTCATCATACAATAGCACAGTTAATTTATTGTTTATAAGTGTACATAAAACAGGAAGCCTTGGCAAAAAAATCATTTTTGCGATCTGGGGTCAAACTTCATTCTCCTATAAGATTAAATATAACTATAACTATAACAATTCTAATGTCAATTTGATTCGGATGAAATTTATTTTAAATAATAAAATGAAGTGTTCGCTATGTTGAGAAGTTTTTTTTGGCTGTTTAGCCGACGTTGTTTTTGAGATATGGTGTTTTTAGTAACGCGAGTCAAGTAATTTTTAAGAAAAATGTAAATGACTGTAGCAGCTAAAGGGTTAAGATTTCGGCAAAATGTTACAAAACATTTTTTGTTGGAAATTGCATGAGGAATTGTGGGGTACTGTCCGTGTGTGGTCATTACCGGACACCCTGTATATTGTTGATATAGTAATCTACTTGATAAAATTGTGGGGTATAAACTAGTCATAAGTGTTACTGTTGACGAAAAGTGTAGAAACCAAATTTAAAGTTGCGAATTGAGTGTTATTGCCGATGAAGTGTGTGGTAGCTTCTTGCGCGAATGAATCGCGTTCTCGACCGGCAGGAGTATCTTTTCATATGTAAGAATATCCAAAAATTATGTATTTAAAATTTGCGCAAGATGACCGAGTGTTTTTCGGTGATAAATGATTCATTTGGTTGCATTGAATTTTCTTGCAATAATTTCTGACAGTTGCGCTGGTACTATCAAAACTTGAACAGTGGCGTCTTCAGTATGCGCGCAAATAAGTTTGTTTAGTTAAATTAAATGAATCGAAAATCTAAATTTGCAAGATATGAGTGTTGCCGTAATTCCACCGAAGCCAGTCCCAAGCCCGGTTAGAAAAGGAAGAGGGAGGCTGAAATATTTTTTTTATATATAAAATAAATGGTATTTATTTTCGAATGTTTTATGTATATAACACTGTATGCGTTTAATATGATGTATTTATATTGCTCCAAACAAAACATGCAACAGTCGGCCAAAAATTAGATGTTATTAATACTCAACTCAAATATTTCGCCGCTCAATCTTATGGAAGAATGAAGTTTGACCCCAGATTTTAAAGTATTTGTTATGAAAAAAAACTAAAATCTCCTCTCTTACGCTAACTTATTGCTTCGGTCGATGTAATGATAGCAGTGATCTCTACCCTGTAGTATTCGCGAGTCAAGACCGTCACTTGTACACACACACTCCGGCGTGATGTCCGTTTGACATTGCTTGTGGCCGAATACATAAGGAAATATTTCTGACTCATCACAATGACAACAAGAAGACCAGTTTTCATCCTAACTGCAGTCGATTGTATCAAGAGAGATTTTACTTGTACATAACATATTTCTTTTGGAATACAATGTCAAAGATACTGATAATGTTGCTTTTCATATTGTTAATACCTTAATACCGAATCTCAAGTTTGTAAATTAATCGCTGTTTGAAATTTTGCTCTACTAATATTTGTTTTGGATATTTTTCCATTTAGTTAATTGCTTGCTTCTCCTTAAATCTCAGAATGTGTTGCAAAGTTTGTCAATTCTTCTGATAATCTTTTCCGTATAGTATTGAGTTCTTTCATCGCTTCATGTGGAAGTTGATAATCGATTACAGTGCGAACCAATTTACGCTCCCCATATAGGCTCATTCAATGATAAAGCTGCTATTGTGCTCGTTTTTTAATGTTTTCAAATTAGATTACGCTCAGTATAAGCTTTTATTTTGAACGGCAGTTATATTTTCCTGTATCTTCTTACAAACGACAGAAAATTTCAAATATACCTTGAACTCTCGCCAATTATATGCCCATTTTTACTCGCATGCAATGTACGCCCTTAACGTCAGCAAGTTAGTGTTAGTGCCACAACCCCTTCATAAAAGTTAGCCCACCAAATTTGATGATTTTCCACTTCTGTGTTTATTACCTCGATGTCATAGCATAAAGAATATATAGCACGGACACTCCGAGCTGTCAAAATAGACTTGACACAAAACATCATAGAAGAAAGAGTAGAGGAAGCGAAGTATCCGTGTACGTGAATATATGTGAGTGAAGCAAGTTTGGGTTTTGTCTTTTTGTGGCACTCTTGTTCTTTTTGTCGTGTAGTTGCAACTTGGACTGTCAATTGAACGCGGGAAAAAGTGAAATTGCTTATTTGTGCGGTAAAATAAGTATTTGATCACTAAAAAACAATTTAAATTTGTTTGCAAACTATTGTTCAGTGACTGTGAGTGGAAAAGTGTGGAAAAACTAGTGCAATATACAAGGTGCATCAAATTTTGATAAGATGAAGTGTTCAGTGATTAGTTGCAGCAATGATACCCGGCGCCGGCGAATAGGATTGTCATTTCATCGGTAAGTGTTGATGGAGCAAACAAAACGCTAAATATGTGACTTTTCCATTCAAAATTGAAATTTTCTCCAATGAAAAATATTTTGTTTACACCAATTTGTCCGCCATGTTTCAGTTGCATCTTCGTTCCAAGGGCGGAGTGTAATGAAAGAGGCACATGTTTTCTTCTACAAATTGTTTGATAAAATGAACTGTTTATTAATGTGCGAAAATGATTTAAGCCAGCTAAACCGTAACTACGCCAAAGCCGGTCCCAAGCCCGTGAACTTCAGTCTTGAGTTCAGTGTATGCAATGTGATTTTGATAAATTCAAAAATTCAAATAAATTACCAGATTTTACTTATGTTTTCCGGATAGTTTGAAAATACGCCTGGTAAATAAAAAAACAACAGCAACGAGAAATATATCATGGCATAACAAAATAAAACTTTTCATGAGCATAGATCCATCAAACTTGATGATGAATAATCAAGAAAATCGCATTGCGTTACACAACTATAGACATAAAGGAAGGAGGAGGGGGTTCAATAGTATTTTTATTTACTTTTTACTTCTCTTTGATGATTTTCGGTATTATTTTACACATCATTCACAATATCAGAATTGTGAACCCAATGTCCTTTCTTTTATTTTTGTAAACCCACTCGTAGCTATCAATGGCACCATAGAAACAGATATCGTAAAACATTCACTGCAAAATTCAGCTTGGACATAAAGTTATTAAGTATGCATAAATTAGTATCAAATTAAAAATATTTTTAACCTCTCAAACATTGAGTAAAGGACCTCATCCCAGTATCAAGGTTTAATGAAATATTATACATATGTTTCAACGAAGGTAAACAGCACATAAAATATATCTCTGCTAAATGATTCAAAAGAATATTCAAATCTCCCTCCATCCGAAAAAAACTCGTTCTACGCATTTGACTGTTCCAGTTGTGTTGGTGAGTACAACTACACTTTAGCATTTTGCCTCAATAATTTTGTTGAACACCGCTTCCTCTAGTCTTTCTTCATTGCAAAACATGTTTAAATTACCCCTCCTATCTGAGAAAGCATTTCATTTCCAAGGTCGCGCGCGAAAGAGTAGGTTGAAATTCTCCAGACCAAGTTGTGCATGTGTAGAGAGACGAGCTCGCCATTTTATGAAATTTAACCGTTTACGTGTGCATGCTAAAATTAGCTGACCTAATGCTAGTGTGCATGAAATCAACGAATGCGGCGAGTACCCGATGCGAATACGCGACTGATCGAAGCATTCAGGGCTGCCCGATCAACAGAAACAACGAAAATACGCATCATTGCAGTTTAAAATAGCAATAAATTTCATTGAAAAATTTTGTATGTGAGTATTCAAAAACATGAATAAGATGTTTGAGCAGATAAACTAAATTGAGAATTCGTTAATTTTACACTTCATTGGATTTTTAAAGTTCTTTGTAATCTCTCTCACTCACTGAATTGCAAATTTTTGGTTTCTGGCGCGATTTACCCATCATTCAGAGCTGATAATCGGAAACGAACGCAAAAACCAAACCAACATAATGCTACCGCGGAGTCTTTCACTATAATTTCACCCAACTATTGATACCTGCACACGTTCACTAGCAAGGAGCTTTCACTGATTCTGTGTTGCAGTTCCAGGGAAATGCAATCGCTTCTTCGTTGCTCTATATTGCTAAATAAATAGACCACCGAAGAAGGAACTTTATTTCATTTTTGGAGAGCTCCGCTACTTTTTCACACTGCTCGAGGTCGTAACCATAAAACACTTTTCCGATTATAACACGTTGTTTAGTGGCGCACTGATGCACAAATATTGTGAACGCATTTCTCTCCCGCACTGTCACTATTATTTGTTTCGATTTTCATTCAAAAAATCTGAAATCCTATTATACGCGATTTTCCGATCGCGAATTTTCAAATACACACTGACATTTCTCGCTGACATTTGCCATATAACGAATTAACGAAACTAGCTTCTATGTGCATCTTTGTCTTTCGTGCACGACCAATTGCAATTCGCTTATTCTGTTACTCATGCTAGGGTACACGGGTATGCATTGAGCTATACTTAGGCACAGCCTGGCCACTTCGGTTGTAAAACAGATATGTGAGAAATTGGCTGAAGTGACAGTGCTGTGTATTCTTTATTCTAAGTTATGGGTAAATGTATATCCGTGTTCCTTAGCATGAGTAATAGAGTAAGCAAACTGCATGTGAATGGTTCAGGCGCGAAAGACATAGATGCAGATAAAAGCTAGTTTCGTTGATTCGGTAAATCGCAACTGACAGCGAGAAATGTCATTGCGTATTTGACAATTCGCGATCGGAAAATCACGTGTAATAAAATCTTAGAAATTTTAAATGAAATTCGAAACAAATAGTAGTAACACGTGCGGGAGAATCAGACGTTCGTAATACGTAATCATCGGTGCTCCACTAAGTAACGTGTAATTATCGGAAAAGTTTTTATGGCCATAACTTGGAACAGTGTGAAACATTGGCGGAACTCTACAACATGAAATAAAGTTCCTTCTTCGGTAGACTTCCGGCTTGCAGCTTGGCAGCTTGGCAGCAACACATTGTGATAAATTTGAGGAAAAAGTTAATTTTAACCAATAAAACCACAACTTTAATTTTAATTATAAACATATATATATTTCCGGAAACAGTTAGTCCCTTCTTCAGTGTTATTAAAACAGAACTGTGTAACTAACTGTGTCCCGAAATATATATATGTTTATAATTAAAATTAAAGTTGTGGTTTTATTGGTTAAAATTAACTGTTTTTCTCAAATTAATTGAGACACACAACGAAAAACTCAGACCATTCATTGACATTGTGATAGCTCGCGGAACCGTAGCGACCATTTACAGCATGCTGACAGATGTCAAGGAGATGTCAGAGAAACTTGTTTGGTAATCAAGTAATTGTAGTGGAGAGAATTCGTTGGGCGTGATTTAAATTAAAAAAAAACTGGTTTAAAGCTCAGATAAATAAGCCGACCAGTCTGAACAAACGAAACCACCACCGCCAACGAATCTGAACAGACGCCTCCGCCACCGACCAGCCTGAACAACAGACTCCAACGATCAGTCCGAAGAGACGCCACTGCAGACCAGCCTGAACATCAGACACCGCCGATCAGTCCGAAGAGACGCCACTGCCGACCAGTCTGATTATCAAACGCCCGCAATCAGTCTGAAGAGACGGCGCCGGCGACAAGCCTGGAAATGCCAAAACGGACAACGAATAAGGATACAGCTGGGATGCTGCAAGACACTAACGCCCTTGGAGATGCCGCGGAAACTTCCCCGAAGAATGAGGACCCTGATAACAGTAAAGTTGTCATTGTTGCTGGTGCTGTCCAACTGAGTCGCGAGATACAAGCCGCACACAAAGAAATAGAACTCTTTGAAAAAAAAGGCAAATATTGGAACGGAAGAGGGCAATTAAGGAATTAGAGCAACTGGATGGTGGCTCATTTGAGGAAAGATATTAGGTCACCGATGTCCAAGTAGTCGTGAGCCGATTCACGGGAAATGACGGCTACGACGAAATAACTTTCATAACGGGCCTAGCTGCCTCCTCCGTTCGCGGGAAACACCGTCTGCTGCTCTTAGGAATCGCCTGAGGCCCGAAGCCCAATATCAGCCACTGATGCCTGCCGCTGAACCTGTGCCACTGAAGTCCACTGTCAGAATGGGTCACTACCAGTCTCAGCGTCCAGATGGGATGAGAACCCCTGGATTATGCTTCAAGTGTTGGAAGATGGGATACCAACACAAGGAATGGTTGAATTCGAAGAGAATTGCTGCATGTCTACGACTTTCGGACGAAGGAACGCAAACCTGCACTTAATCAAAGATGCCCCATCCAGCCTGGATTCCGATGAAGATGAGGACCCGACGCGAACAACGTCTATAATTAATAAGGTGAGTGTTGTTCATGCTTTCGTTAATGGCCGACGCTCACAAATTACCACGAGTCTTTCGCTTTTTGATACTGGCAGCCCTGTTTGTCTCATTGCGACATCATTTGTTTGCGAACCGCTGCCCACAAAACTTAGGCCCACGAAGTACCGAGGATTAGGAAACGCCACTATATGTATTTACGGTAAAATGAACCGCCGCCTTAAGTACTACTCAGCCACTAGAAAAATCTTGCTGTTGGTGTTGCCTGACGCTGATATGCAGATGCCCTTGGTACTGGGTCGAGACGTCCTTAGAGCTTTTAACTAAGAGCTAGGTTTGAAGAAAACACACCCTAAAAACTGATGTCCTAGTTCTGTAGCAAAAACCAATAACTTAAATAAACCGAAGCCTGCCGATGTGAATGAACTTATGCCTCACACTTTACTTCTCGCCGTTGAGAACTGCCGTAAGCAGATGGTGACCCCGGAAACCGAGATAATTATCCGCTTCCTCTGATCGAGGACTGTATCGAGTACCCAGAGGGAAAAAAGTATTTTTCCACCTTAGATCTGAAGAATGGGTTCCATCATGTGCGCATGGCCTCGACCTCGGTTCAATACACATCTTTTGTGACGCCTGATCGACGATATGAATATTTGAAGATGCCCTTTGGCCTTAAGACCGCCCCTTCCGTATTTCAGAGGTTTATATGTAATGTGTGTAGAGATATTCTGGAGAACAGTAAGAACGTTATTTTTATGGACGATATTTTTATCGCTTCTGTTACTTATGAAGAACATCTCGAGCTAATTAGACAAGTCAAAGAGCGAATGACTGATTATGGTATTGAGCTTAAGGTCAATAAGTGCCGATTTGGGCACGAGGAGATTGAATACCTGGGATATGTGGTCAATGATTCTGGCAACCGATCGAGTGACGCCTATATTGAAGCCATTAAGCAATACACCGTAACGACAAACCTCCGAGAGTTAAAAGGATGCTGAGGCCTATTTTCATATTTTAGAAAATGCATTCCGTCTTTTTCCAAAATAGCTAAGCCCCTGCTGTCCCTTCCCCGAGAAGGAGCTGCATATCACCTCATTAATGAGTGTATGGAATCCTCCCGAGTAAAACACTGGCTATCCCCCAAGGAAGAAGCGTGACGAGCCGAAGCACGAGCAACGCTGTCTAGAATAAGAACATTTGTACTGCTGTCTAGAACTATTGTATAAGAACATATGTCCCGATGTCTTGATGACAACTGTGCCAGTGCTGTTAGAGGTTCCCGGAATGGTCGAGGTCGACCATGTGTCAGATCGGCCGAGCTGTAGACTTTCGGCTTGCAGCTTGGCTGCAACGCATTGTGATAGCTCGCGGATCCGGAGTGACCGATATCAGCATTGAAGGGAGGCATGCTGACAGATGTCAAGGAGATGTCAGAGAAACGTGTTTAGTAATTAAGGTTAAGTTAGGCAACGACTTGTAGTGGCGAAAAGTGGCTGTGCGTGATTTAAATTGAATAAATATAAAAAAACTGGTTTAAACTTCGGTGTTCTATTTATTTAGATATATAGTGCAACGAAGAAGGGGGTGCATTTCTTTGAAACTGCAACACAAAATCGTTAAGAACACCTTGCCAGTGTGCAAGACTCCGCGGTACCATTAAGTTTGTAGGGTTTTCTCGTTCGTATTCGGTTATCAGCTCTGAGGGACAGGTAAAGCGCGCCAGAAACCGAAAATGAAATTCAGTGAATTTTATTGAAGAAATGAAGATGTTCAACTTATGAAGGAATTATCGTCACTACACAGAACTTTGGAATAGTAAATAAAGTGTAAAATTTATGAATTCGCAGTCTACTTGTTCTGCTAAAATACCATATATATGTTTTCCAATATCAGTGTGCAAAAGTTTCAAGTAGAATTGCTGATTTTGCCAGGTACTCAACCTGGCCTGGAGAAATTTGAATACGAGTTTTAACCTAATATTCCGAGCGCGAGCGTGGAAACGAAAGCCAGAGCGCTCTCTCTGATGGAGGGGTAATTTATGCATGTTTTGTCCAAGACTAGAGAAAGCGGTGTTCAACATAATTATTGAGGCAAAATGCTAAAGTGTAGTTGTACTCACAAACACAACTGGAACAGTCAAATGCGTAGAACGAGTTTTTTTTCGGGTGGAGGGAGATTTGAATATTCTTTTGAATCATTTAGCAGAGATATATTTTATGTGCTGTTTACCTTCGTTGAAACATATGTATAATATTTCATTAAACCTTGATACTGGGATGAGGTACTTTACTCAACGTGTGAGAGGTTAAAAATATTTTTAACTTAATACTAATTTTTGCATACTTAATAACTTGATGTCCAAGCAGAATTTAGCAGTGAATGTTTTACGATATTTGTTTCTATGGTGCCATTGCAGTGAATGTTTTACGATATTTGTTTCTATGGTGCCATTGATAGCTACGAGTGGGTTTACAAAAATAAAAGAAAGGACATTGGGTTCACAATTCTGATATTGTGAATGATGTGTAAAATAAAACCGAAAATCATCGAAGAGAAGTAAAAAGTAAATATAAATACTATTGGACCCCCTCCTCCTTCCTTTATGTCTATAGTTGTGTAATGCAATGCAATTTTCTTGATTATTCATCATCAAGTTTGATGCATATATGCAAGTGAAAAATTTAAAAAGTTTTATTTTACTATGCCATGATATATTTCTCGTTGCTGTCATTTTTTTATTTACCAGGCGTATTTTCAAACTATTCGAAAAACCTAAGTAAAATCTGGTAATTTATTTGAATTTTTGAATTTATCAAAATCACATTGCATACACTGAACTCAAGACTGAAGTTCACGGGCTTGGAACCGGCTTCGGTGGAGCTACGGTTTAGCTGGCTCAAATAAGATATATTGTTTTTAAATGAAAGTTCAAAGGTGGTTCAGTTATAATTATTATTAGGGCTAACATTCCCTTAAAATTAATATATTTTGTTAGTTACTGGCGTACAGACATTGCCTCAGACTCTTTTTTGGCAATGTAGAAAAATCTTGTTTGAAGATATTTTTTCTATTATTAGCTTAATAAGCGACCTATAGTGGAGAGTGTTAACCATATGTGCCGAATGATCATCGAACAGATCTTTTCCAATACAATAAGTTTGCACGGCTGGTGATATCTGATCAAATCGTTTTTTTTTCTAAAACGTTCCTTGAAAAATGAACTGTTGTGCGAAGTTCTTTTTCTGTTTGCCGGCAAATCAGAACACTGCTGCTTGATGGTCCTTTAAGTAATCCTCTACTTTTATAATTGATAAGAGACCGATGAGAAATGTCTCCTTGTAATGCTGAAATACATTCATCGCATTGTAAAACTTTGCACAGTTTAAAAACGACAAATCCAGAAATGTACTCTATAACATAATCTGCATATTGTAACAGTCGTGACGGACTCGCAACATAGTCATGATCCCTTAAAAACTCACTGTCAAGATTAGAAATATCTGGGATCTCTGATTGCTCAATTAGGTGGGTTTTCGCAATGGTATGATTTATTTTATCCAAAGGGTTACACATGTCTGCACTCAAGATAGCTATTTGTTCCAGCGGAAGGCAATTTCCAATTCCTCCATCCCGTAACTCACGACGAAACAGAAGCCTTTTATAACGGGCTGTGAATTGTCGCACTCTTGGGTTATTATTATAGCCAAGCCCAGCCCGAATTGAGGAAAAAAATAGCTCAATATTGTCTTGATTTAATTTGTACATGGGGACGAACCTTAACAAATTTGTATTTATGAATCTTTCGTACAAAATATCAATATTACGAAGACCAGTAACAAGACCTACGAATCCAACTTTCCTTGTTGAATTTATTACATATATACCTGTTTCAATTTGCAATTGTTCGATGTATTGAATAGCGTCCTTGTTGGAAGTAGATAAAGGTTCAATGTTTTCATGGCATATTGCTTTTTTTTTAAATTCCATTTCAGAGGAACTTTTGCTTTTCAGAATATCGAATACATCATTTAATAATCGGATAAAATATGATGTTCCTTCGCTTGCAGCAAATTCTGGTATAGCGAGAACTTCTCGACAAAAATTCAATGCATCGGCTACCGATCTACTAAGGATTTGCACAGCTAACCGTACCTTCATTTTTTGCTTTTGGAAGTAAACGTGTGCCTTGCTTAGCTTGTTGCCCAGATGAAGCTGTTCTTGTTGCTGCAATTTAAGAAGTAATTTGATATACTTCCATTCAATCAGCCTGCCTTCAGAGTCCATAAGTATTCTGAAAAACTCCCAAGCATTTCTGACAAGCTTTATCATATGGCAAGGATCCGGATGTATGATGTTTTTTTGCTCGCACCCTTCTAGTTGGAAATATCCCTTTGAATTTATTCATCGAATTTACGTGTTCCTGGAGTGATGTTGAAAAGATCAAGATATCATCAAGGTATACAACACATGTTTTATTGATATGATTTCTCAGAACGTGATTGATCATCGTTTGGAAAGTGGCAGGGGCACTTTTGAGTCCAAATGGCATTCGGACAAACTCAAAATGTCCCTGAGAAGTTGAAAAGGCCTTTTTGGCACAATCTTTTTCATCTACAAGGATCTGATGAAATCCTTTTGCCAGGGCGAGTGTTGTAAAATATTGCGCTCGACCTAGTTTGTCGAAGATGGAATCAATAATTTTTTTCCCCCAAGATCTTATGATTGTATACATGAATCAGCTAGTGTTAGCTCTAACATGCTACTTTGCAAATCTTAACCTAATATTAGACGCTGTTAGGGTCCTCCCCTAAGCAGCTTGTTGCTTTGATGCTGTATTAAGATCGGCTTATGTTGATGAGCTCCCCACAAAGAAATACATGGATGGTGGCCCAGGTGGAGGGTTGAGTTGGTGCTTCCTATGGTTGACCGAAGTTATTTGAATATGGTTTTCTACACCTTAGCTTGCACAGTTTAGTGGGTCATTTTTCCTGATCCTTGCAAATTTTTTGGTTACAAGGATGCTTCTGGCTGATTGGTTTGGATGTTCCTTCAGCCTAGTCAGGTATTGTCTGCAGTAGTTGGCTATTTCTTCCTTGACCTCTTTGGTTTTTGTGTCTCTAAGCAATATTTTATTGTTGACGTATCTCGGTGCGCCGGTCATTCTCCTGATTATTTTCGATTGTGCCCTTTGTATTATTTCTATCCTAGATTTTTTTGCTGCCCCCCACAATTGGATTCCATAGGTCCATATTGGCTTTATGATGCTTCTGTAAACTGCTAGTTTTGTGTCTAAGCTCAGCTTTGCTTTCTTATTAAGTAGCCAATACATTTTTCTTAAAGTGAGATTAATTTGATCCTTTTTTTTTGTTTATATGTGTTTTCCACGTTAGCCTTCTGTCTAGATGAATGCCCAGATATTTTACTTCGTTAACCAGTTTCACTCGTTTGTTGTTGATTTCTATTGGCCTGCAGGTTCTCTTTGTTAGAGTGAAGGTTATTTGTTCGGTTTTCTCTTCGTTTAATTTGATGCCCCACTTGCTCGTCCAGTCGGTGATTTTGTACACATGTTCTTGGATGACACGGGCTGATGTATTAGGGTTCTTGTGCGTGAAGATTATAGCTGTGTCGTCAGCGAAAGTTGTAGTTGTGATCTTCTTATCCGTTGGTAAGTCCGCCGTGTACAGTAAATATAACACGGGACCCAACACGCTTCCTTGCGGAACTCCTGCATTGATCTCGTACGTTTTGCTAGAGCAGTTATTGACAGTAACCCGAAATTTCCTGTTTGAAAGATAGCTATGTATGATGTTGTAGAATTTGGAGGGAAGTAATTTTTTGATTTTTATTAGCAAGCCATCGTGGTTAACTTTATCGAACGCCTGAGCTATGTCCAAAAAAAGCCCAATGCAGTATTCGTTGTTTTCCATTGCCTCTTTGATTTTCGTGAAGATTTTGTGAACCTGCTCTATTGTACTATGTCGGCTTCTAAATCCAAATTGATGGATAGGAATGATATTGTTTCTGTCTAAGATGTTTTGAAGCTTGTCCAGGAAGAGTTTTTCGAAAAGTTTGGAGAGGATTGGGAGTAGACTTATGGGTCTATATGATTCCACCCTGAACACATCTTTGCCGGGCTTAGGTATAAAGAAAATTTTTGCTAACTTCCATTTTTCTGGGAAATAATCAATTCGAAGAATGGCATTGAAGATAAATAAGATTCCAATTTTACCATTCATGGGAAGAGCTTTTATCATCTGGCCGGTGATGTTGTCGTGGCCTAGAGCTTTTTGTGGATTTAGATCTTGTATTTTTTGTGTCACTTTATCAAGGGTAAAGCTGATTGGTTTTCTCCTTTGGATATTTGGTTGTCTTTCGATGTTCGTCGTGTTGGGTTTGAAGATCATTTCGAGGTGTTTCGCGAAAGCCTCCGCTTTAACTTGGTCTTCGTTGATCCATTTGTTGTCTCTCCCGAGTATAGGCGTGTTCTGTTGTATAGGTTCTTTAATGCCTTTTGTTGCTTTCCAAATGGAGTACCCTGAGTCGGGGTAGTGGTTCAGGCCTGCTGTATACTCATCTATTTTCTGGTTCTTTTCTGCTTCTAGTTGGTTTCTAAGCTTTTTGATGGCTCTCTTTAGCTCTGTTTTAGCTTGCGGTGATCAATCAATCATTGGTATTGGGAATTTGTCATCAACGGTGATCTCATTCAACTTCCTATAGGCTACTACTATCTTCCAATTTTGTTTGCCACTATTATCCATATTTTTCGGGACTACCCAGATCGGACTATTATAAGGGCTATTAGAGGGTTGAATGATGTTTTGTTTTAACATTTCTCTAGTTTGTTTATTTACCTCGTCTTCATGGACTTTAGGAAAACGATAAATTTTGCTGTATACTGGACGTGATTCTTTTGTGATAATTTCATGCTTAACTTCATTTACATTCGTCAGCATATCTTCTTCTTTAAAGAAGAGATCCTGGCTGCTCTTTAAAATTTTTTTTTTTAGATTCCACAGCTATTCATTGTTTAAATTATCCGTATGGAGACGAGAAAGGAGATCGGTGCAGTTTACATCAACAATTTCTAATTGACTTATTTGATTTTTAGAAAATGGACACGCTCCTTTGAATTTTATTATTGTATTATTTATTTCCAGCTGTTCCTTTAAAAGGTCAATTTTTGCGCTTAATGGTTTCAAAATATTTTGACCTAATAAGGCTTGGAAGTTTTTATTAGACACATTTAAAATTTTCCACGACATTGTTGCGTTCACTTCAAATTCATCTGGAACACGAGTAATTATTTCATTTTCTATCACATTTTTACCTGAAAGGGTTTTCAATTCGAGTGGAATCCTTAATTTTTTATAGAAGCGCATGCAAATCTTGGGCTCGCCCTTCCTGGAAAACCTCATGGAAGTAGCTGATTTAGACATTGGCTGCATAGCCGGCTTCATACGAGAATCTAAATGGTTCTCGTCATCCCGCAGGTTCTAGTGCCGTCTTAATCTTTGGTGGTATCACGATAAGCCTAAAGTGGCCTAAGTGAGCCATCTTTGGATTACGACCAACCAACCAAGTTTTAACATACCGACACGAAAGATGGAGCAGCCTGTGGTGCCAGTGCAATCAAGGGAAATTTAATTACTTTTTGCTGTTTCTAGAAGTAATTGTCACCCTTGAAAAGTTTTTATTCTGCAATAAACACACTACATAATTTTATCATTATGGTGACGATTTTCGTTATTGATTTGGAAGGATTTAGAGGACCCAACAGTGCTTTCATCATTAAAAAGCAAGCTGCCGTAAATGTTAACAAAAATTTTGATGGACATTTTATACTAAAACCTCCCTTCAGTTTTTCAAAACTTCAAGACAACTGCAATCTCAAGCGCATTGGTTTTATAAAAATCATCACGAATTGAATTGGGAAGGTGAACTAACGACGTGAAAGAATATTTACTTTTAATCATGAAAAATGTGACAATATGCGTTAAAGAATTAGAGAAAAAGAATTAGCTTGTTGATTTCTTGGGAAACATTGCCATGATATTCAACTTGGAGGATTATCAAAGAACTCATCTAAAATTACTGAAGCGATATTATCCTGAGGCGCCACGATATACTTTCCATAGTGGATGTTGTGCGCTGCAAAACGCGTTCCTTTTGAAAAATTTTATCATACGGAAACATGTCAACATAAATCTTTAAAATCCGTTCCAGTTCACATCAGGTTTTGATATATGAACTTTAACATTAGCGTACCTCTACATTATTCATGATCGTGTAACAGAATACCTAACCTGAAAGCACCAAAAAAACTACCCTAAAATATCAAATGATGTGCACAGCAGAATGTTCAATTTTTGAGAAATTGTGTGCGGCGAAGAAACATAGCTCTCTCAATGAAAACTCAAGAGCTATAAATCATTTTTGAGGTAAAAAATCTTTTATTTATTTGAAAACAATTTTATCTAATTTTTTAAATACTCAATGCAATAAATAATTATTCTTTAAACATCAATTTATTCCACGTACTTAATGCAGTAAATCTGCATTTATGTCCACTTCGTAAAACTCCAATTCATTGTGATCCATATTGTTGTTGCAGCTCAACTCCAGCTTCCTCGTATTAGCGTCCTCCAGGACTTCATCGCCACATTTGTTGTAGCGAGAGGGCGGAGAAAATCTAATTCTGTTGCCCAAATCAACAATGTTGGCGGTTCCATACCTGGAAATAAAGCAAAAAAATTAAATTGAAATCAAATTACATTTTGAATTGCAAAAAAAATTAACTTATACAGCGTCTCCATCCGATCTTCTCCTGTGATTCAATACCTTTTTCCAGGTTCTGGGTCTGATATTTTTTCAAACATCAATGGTTTACAGCTCAACAACTCGTTTAGGGACTCCATCTCGCATGTGAGAAAACTTTTTGCTTCTGGTAAAAATATTTTAACAATCTCGGATATTTATATCAATCCATTTTCAGTTGCGGCTATCTTTCTTCGTTATGACGAAACCTTAAAGTGGCAAGTGAATTAAATTTGTTATTAGGAAATAGTTTTTACGGTTAAGTTTACTGGTGAAACAATCATACTCTATATCTTCACAAGCAAAAATCTAAATCCAACCGAATTTCGTATATCAGGAAAATTTAATCTATCATGGACAAGACATTTAGACTACAATAACCTGTGGTTAAATAGTTCCGTTCTTATGAACTGCATATATTTTGGAATGAACAGTTTCTGATAAAAAAATTAAATTTGAGTCTGGTATGCCTCTAACTTAAATGTGATATTGAAAGAAAATTTTGTCAAGAGCAGCAGCAGGAGAAGCGGCAATATGAGATGCCAACATTACAGCAATGCGCCTTAGCTGCATGGGTAGGAGCAAACAATTTTCATCAGGAAGATTTCTATTTCCTGGTGGATAGAATGCAAACGTTTCAAACATTTCATTTCTATCCGCCTGTTAAAGTTCTGCAAAACTATATAATAAGGAAAAACGAAAAAAAACGAAAGCCAATAGAATAAAAAAAGGAAAACGTTGAAAAAAGAAAGGACGTGAAAGTTGTAACGGATTGGAGAAGTCAAGGCAGATATTCAGGCGCTCGAGTGCTTAAATCTAAGCCCAATTTTCACAGTGCAGCAGTATTTACTTACAACACGACAGCTATACAATTTGATAGAGTATTTACCTGCTACAATAAACCGATATACTTCAGATTGAGTATGTTTGATCTATCAAAGCTACAGATATATGATCTCCACTATTGATTCATGAAGCTCAAGTATAATGAAAAGATAATTCTGAATTATATGGATACCACTTGGGCCATAATAATAAAACAATGGAGATATACTGGAGCAACATTATTATAAAAAAATACCAATAAATATATAAAATACAATAAATGAGTGTAAAATTATAACACCAAGCACTAATGCATAGCCAAATAAAATAAATATATGAAATAAAAAAACCCTTCATTTATTTTTGTTTCAAATGGCAGCAGCAGTCAAAAAAGCAAGTGATTTGAATTATTTAGAGGAGTATAAATAGACCCCCAGGACGGTAAGAAAGTTATCAGTTCATTTCTGAAAATTGATTGAATTAGAGAATAGAGTCTTTGAATTTAATTCTTATATTGAGTGTTGGAGTATCTTTACTTCAAGGCAGCTCACTACCAGTGGTAACTCTTAGCGATGAAGAAAGTACTGAAAACTTAGCTTTTAATTTTGCGCTACATTATAATAATACAGTGCAAATGACATTATCTTTTCAACTTATGACTGTTAGCACAATTCAAACAAGAAAAGACACGTTGATTCAAAATGCTGTCACTATTTCATCATCAAAATGGTCTAATACTTAACAAACAAACCCAAGAACAGCAACTATCATAACAATAAAAACCGCAACAACTACAGTAGAACCATTGCGTAAATTTTTTTCAGTCGATGAAGCAATAGAAGGATTTTGGCAAGATTTGATAAAGACAGAAATGGAAACAGCTGGAATAATCGAAAAAAATGGAGTACGACGAAAAAAAATGTTAACAGCATATATGATAGCAACTATTTCAAGGCCTTACTTAAAATCTCTTGTTATGAATATCGTGAGCTCGAAGCGGAAAGAATTCTTAGCAATGGCAAAGTTGAACATATAAAGCAGGAAGATCCAAACTATACGACCAATATAGAATTTCTGGATTTAAAAAAAAGAAGCAAACGTACACTATGAGTATTGCTTGAACCACGAACCACTACACAACGATCTGGAACAACGGCCTTAAACCCTCTTTCGGGAATTATAAACATTTTTTTTAAACTGACAGAGCGTTAATTCTCAAGGAACACTTTAAGGAATTTATAAGCAGCTATAGTTCTTTGAAGCCATACACTTATATGCCGCAGAAAGTTAGCAAATATGGAAAGCATTATGTGAGGTGTCCCTGAGCATATGATGAAGCAGAATGCGGATCAGACACTTGTAAATGTTATAGCATTCCTAGAAAAATACGTGAAATTAGAAAGCTTGCTCAATTTTACTAAAGATGGATAAAAAATAATTTTTATTCTGCAATTAAACTACAATGTTTCATTGTGAATCTTAACATTAAGAATCATATTTTTGACATTTATCCAGGAACTGTGTTTCGCTGAGAATGCCAACCACTTCGTAAAAGCTTGATTACCATTCGTTTTCAATATTTTCTCCACGAGATAAAGTGACGGCTGTTCAGCTTACAATAGCCAAAACCACCTTCAATTTTATATGCTTCATAATTGTCCAATAGGTATCACATATTGGTTACACGGATTTGACGGATCCTAAAAATTTCCGTGGCCCAATTTGGTGCATAGCCCTTTTCAAATATATGCTTGTATATACTGATTCACTCGTGATCACCCACATTATATTTAAATGAATTCATCACCTTAATGCTGTTATATACGGTGGTCAGAACCAATTTTTCATCGAAACTATTCACAGTAAATGGAGTCATTTTTATTGTTCGGTGTTTTCAATTTTTGTAGGCATTTACTATAGCATCAACTCGATTGATCTATCTATAATTTCCATTTATACTGAGCTCTTTCCACATCATATTCTTTAGTGTACGATTGAATCGTTCAACAATTGATGCCTCAAGAGGACTATACGTAGAATAATGGTTTATTCGATATTCCTTCATAACATTTTTAAAATATTTGTTGTAGATTTCTTTCTATTGTTGGAAAATTGGTACAATCGTTCAAGATTGTGGTAGCCAGGCCCTATTTGCAGCCTTCATGTAGTATTGCTTGAATCCTAGCTTTATGGAAGCTAGAGGTTGGCCAACTTGGGGTGCAAGTGTGTACTCTTGGAGCTCAGTGCCAGCTCGTGCTAGGGAAGCTGCTTCGCAATTTCCCGGTATATCACTATGCCCCAGTATCCAGCAGAGAATCCCTTCACAATGGAGTGATATCATATTCAGTTTTGAGCGGCATTCCATTACAATCATGGATGAGGTGTACGAGTACACGTTGGATAATGCTTGGATAACAGTTTGACTGTCGGGGAAAATGTTTAAATTTCTTATGGAAATTTGCTGGTTTCTCAGTCAGTCTACTGCCTTGTAAATCGCAATGACTGCTGCCTGAAAAACACTGCAGTGGTCTGGTAGCTGAAAAGATAGTTTCAGGCCTATCTGTTATGAGAAAACGCCACAGCCAACTTTTCCATCCATTTTGGAGCCATCAGTGTAGATGTCCATCGATTCCTGTATCTCACTTCATCCTATGGTCGTCATCCCTACTCGGGATGATTGACTTGAAACCATGGTGAGAACAGGGAATCGTAGAAGCGAGTTCTTATTTCCCTGGCATTGGTCCATCCCTCCGTATTATTGTGGAGTGGCCATTGTTCCCCTCATGCCAGAGACGTAGAGCTTTCAACCGAACCGTAGATCACTTGGCCTGCTGTCTCGTGAGTAGCTCAGTCGGAAGCCAATTTAATAGCATGAACAATGCCTTTGTTGGGGTGGTGCGTAGAGCCCGGTAATTACAATAGCTGAAATCCTTCTGACTTTCTTTAGCAGGTTTACATTTAATGACTTCGCCATAGCTGGCCACCAAATAACTGAGCCATACAGAAGGATTGGTTCCACTATCGCCGTATAGATCCATGATACAATTTTGGATTTCAATCCCCACCTTTTTCCAATGGCCCTTTTGCAGCAGTAGATTGCGCATGTCGCTTTGCGCGCTCTTTCTTCTATGTTCGCTTTCCACGCGAGCTTGGAGTCCCAAATTAGACCCAAATACTTAACTTGATAAGATGGTATGATGCTTATCTCATCGAGTTTAGGTGGGAGGAATCGTGAAATTTTGTGTCTTCTTGTGAAGAGCACAAATTCCGTTTTCTGCGGATCAATCTTTAGACCGCACTCTTTGCCCCACTGGGTAAGAATACCCAGGGCAAAGTTTAATCTTTCAGATAGGGTGTTAACTAATTTGCCCGATATTGCTATTACAACATCATCGGCATAGGCTTCGACTTTGCAGCCATTCGCTTCTATTTTTGACAGGAGCTTGTCCACCACAAAGTTCCAGAGAAGGGGTGATAGCACCCCACCTTGTGGGGTGTCCCTGCACGTCCTCCTTCTGAAGGTGCTATTTCCTAGTGTGGAATTGATGTTCCTGCTGCTTACCAGTTGTCCGATGAACGTTATGAGGTTGTCATCGAAATTGCTCTCTCCAAGTGCTTTCCCAATAGCCTTATGGCTGACATTATAAAAAGACCTTTCAATGTCTAGAAAAACCGCTTGCGTATATTCTTTGACGCTTAGCGATTTTTCGATGTGGCTGGTGAGTGAGTGAAGAGCTGTTTCAATCGATCTCCCTTTTGTGTAATGCGTGCTGCGCATTTGAGAGTGGTTTCAGAGTAGCTCTGAAATGAATCTCTATCGGTCGTTCCAGATTTTTCAGCACAAAAGAGGTGAGGCTGAAAGCTCTATAATCCTTTGGTGAGGAGTGGGATGTCTAACCCGTTCCGGGTGTGAAGGCTATTTTAGCTTCTTTCCACCGCTGTGGAATGTAAGCCATCCGTAGACATGCTTTAAAGATGGCGTTGAGCCATGGCATTGCTGTATTGATTCTCAACAGGAGATATGTTTTCCATGCCAGGAGATTTAAAAGGGTGAAATGAGCTGATTGGTCAGCGTAGGAGCCTGTCATTTACAGGCACATTGTTTGACAAACAGCCCAGGAGCGTATGTGAATCTGTTTTGTCAGCCACATCCTCACTACCCGAGAAGTGCGTATCCGAGAGAATGGCCAACGTCTCGGAGCTGAATTTCGTCGAGACTCCATTTGCGTCTTTGACAGTCCCTAAAAATGAGAAACAGCTCGTCATGACTCTCCTCAGACAACCAACATCCTTGGAGTTTACCATTTCTACACAGAAACTTCTCCACGCGGTGCGTTTAGCCTTTCTGATGGAGCATTTGAACTCTTCAGTTAGAGTTTATAAGATTCTTTAGCGTGATAAAAGAAACATCTACACCTACCTCCGCAATGTCACTGTTCCGTTAGGAGGCTTATACTTCCCCTAGGCTTCGTTAGACTAGATGCAGATCTTGTTGCTCCATTGAAGGCCGATGTAAGGGTCCCAACGGCTTCCTCCGTCTTCAACCTTTGGAGGTCCACCTTCAAGCGTAGACTCGAATATTGATTGGTATTTCATCGCAATCCACCCTCCTTTTGTTAATGAATGTTGGATTTATCGGAGGGTGAAAAGCCACATTAAATCTTATGTAGATGGTCAGAGAACGAGCACTCATATGATACATGCCATCCCTTGATAGTGTTATACAAATGGGTTTACAAATTACACAACAGACACAGACGAAATATGACAAGAATTGAAAGTTCGTAAGATTACCTTCGAAGATAGTAACACTTTAGATCTGTTACGTAAATTACAATTGAAGAAGAATGCAAGAATCCAGGTGAATTAGCCGGGGCAGAAAAAAACACAATAAGAAATCCCATTTCTAAATCACTATCGGATTCATCGGAAAGCAACTTCGATATGAGTTGATAGAATTTGAGGACTCCAGATCACTTTGTAAGAAAATAGCTTTTGGTTAGCTTGGAGATCTTGTTTTAGATAAAGGGCTAGGTTTGAAAGCGTGTTTGTGGTTTGCGGTTGGTTGAGTTTGGAGCTTGTATGTTGGATATTGTTGGTTGGTGTGATGAGAGATTGAAATGGTAAGGTGCTTGAAGTGCTAAAGTGTGTTCTTGCAAGGTCGTATTTGATATTGTATTGTAGCGTGCTTTAGCCGCGATGTACAGGTGGATTTGAATTCTCTTATTCGCTTGTTAAGATAAGGAAATGTTTATTAGGATTTCTAGAATTTACCATATGTTCTGAATGATAGATTTAGAGGGTTTTAGATAAGGAGTAAAGAAATATTTTTTTTGGTAAATTAGATGATGGGAGAATTTTCAATTGCTTTTTTTGCTGCTGCTCGAAAATAGCCTTGTTAATTGTGGTTTCCGCTTGGTAATTAGGATGTGTTGCTTGGAATTTAAAAAGAACTCCATGTGGTTAATGGAATAAGTTTACTAATGTTTCTTCAGTGTTGTTAGTTTCGTTATTATTTCCGGCAGTTGTTTGGTGTGAATCGTGTGATCAGTGAATAATAAGTGGTTTACAATTTTTAAAAACATATTATACTGTAAATCGTGATCGTGTGATCAGTGAATAATAGTGAATTAAAAATTGCTAATAACATATTATACTGTGAATCGTGTGATCAGTGAATAAAAAAAATTAAAAATTACTAAAAAAAAACATTTAGTAAACAGAAACTTTGATAATTTAACTAAAAAATTGTATTGTCAAGATTGTAAAATTGTTGTAATGAGTGCATCGTGGCATTTGAGAACAAATTTACACAAAAGGAATGTAACTGAGGTGATTGGCGAGAATTTGAAGAGGGTCAAAAGTTGCTTCAGTAACCGAATCGAGACGCTAGTTTTTGAGAACAAGGATGAAAATCTTTTGGATGATGGAGAGTTTTTGGAAAAAATGGAAGGTCCACTCAAGGAATATCTCCAGAGAAGATTGGAGGAGAGCTTGGCATTTAAATTTGACATCGAAGTATTTGCGGAGTTCATGAAAATGAATGATGATGTGTTGGCTGATATGAGAAGTGAATGTGTGGTCAGTATAAAATCCTTCCAAACGAAGATGGAAGTGATACTGAACCCTGCTGAATAAGAAAATTCATTTAGCAATATGATAGTGCAAATAAAGGAGAGAATGGAAACGTTCCAAGAAAAAGACATTCGGTGGGCGTTGATAAAAATAACCCATAGAGTCATAAACTCTAGAACCTCATAACTCTAAAAAGTAATAAAAGTCACAAACTCTAGAAAGTCATAAACTCTAGAAATAATGAAACAATTTGAATGAAGTGTGACATTTCGAGTCAAGATGTTTTAGAAAGGGCTAATATCACTTGAAACGCACAATAAGCGTGCGAGGTTCGTAAAAAGGGCATGGACGGAAGTTCAAAAAGGAGATTTAAGAATTAGACTTCGAACGCGAAGCACATAGATATAGATAGATTTCTCTGTAAAAAGTAATACGAAAATCGATAATTAATTAAATTAGACTTATTTTAAATAAAAGTGTTAGCGAAAACCGGTGGGGTATTATAAAAATAAATATATTTGGCGCAGTCGGTAGCATATTTCAAGTGTAGTCACTTTAATACGAACGATCACGTTCATTTAGTGCGAACGACAAAGTTCAATTTAGAAGTGAAAATTTTAAAAATCACTGAAAATTTAAAGTTTACACGTGAGTTTCAACTCTCAGAGAAAAATAGCGAACAAACAAAGTCGACAAGATTTATCCGTCTTCAAAAAGCTTACATTAACGCGTGGGAACAAAAAGTGCAGTGGAAGGCAACAAATATAAAGGTACGAGCAGAAGGGAATCGCACCAATCAAGATTATACAACCCATTCGCATCACTAGAACGAAACCTACAATAATGCCAACAAACACAGGTAACGATACTATAAGGTCTCCAACCCTGAATACAAAATTGAAGATTACGTTGGATCCAATTAACATGCATCCCGAATACCAACATTTGACGGAAGTCATGACCAACTTAAAAGCTTCACAGACATGGTAGATGTCATGGTCCCGATCCTGCACACGTACGACAACAACTCCCAAAACATAATTTGCAATGTCATTAAAAGTAGGATTATTCGTTAATTTTAGATGCAAGCCCCCATATAATAAAATGGGAGGATATAAAGAAAATTTTGTATGCAAACTTCTCTGATCAAAGAAATAGTACACAGTTACTTAACAAACGTTGAACTACAGAGTATGGAGGTTCAGTCATGGATTTTATCAATATAATTCAACAGAGATTGACAAATTTAAATTTGAAAGTAGAACAGGAACAAAGTCCAAATACTTCACAATTAATTCAGGACAATCATACTGTTGCATTAGATATACTTAAGAAAAATGTCCCAGAACCAATCCGAACCATTTTATTCTGCAGAAATCCCGATACGTTAGAAAAGGCAATATATATTTTAACCGAAACAGGATACCTCTATCACAAAAGGGAAGTTAACCGTTCCAAATTTAAAAATAAACAAATATCTTTCCAAAATAATAATCCTAATCACAAACAAAATTTCCAAAATGAAAATCATTATTTTTCTAATCCACATCAGCAATTCCCACATATGAGCCAATATCACGAAAACCAGTATAGCCATAACCCTAATCAATATCACCATAATCAGTTCCGACAGAACCAATTCCAATACGGCAAAGCGCCATTTAACAAAGATTCAGTCCAAAGTCGCATTCGGAAATTTGGAACACCTCAACCTATGGAGATTGAGAATACAAAACAAATAGTACACACTAATCAGCATCAAAAATTTCGAAAAGTTGCCTCGAATAAATTCGTATGGAATCCCTCTTAGATTCCTTATTGACACAGGTGCCGCGATAGGCGTTATTGATCCCAACCTTTGTCATCCGAATCTAAGAGTTCCAAATAAAAATTCTAGCATCAATACGTTAAATTCTCAATTATCCTTTTCGGATACAGTGCAAATAAAGCCATTCAAAGAAATTGGCGGAAACGAAAAATTTACTTTCATTGAATATAAATTTAATGACTTTTTTTAATGGAATTATTGGTAATAATATATTTAATAATTATGAGGTGGAAATATACCTTCACAATAGATATATAAAATTTAACAATACAAAATTAAAGATTTACTACTCCAGAGAGGAGGAGCACGTTGACGAATATATCAATCATATGTTTTTTACCGAAACTTATCGAGAAAATAACCCTTTATCATTGTTGAGAACTGAACATTTAAAAAAGAAATATTCTTCCAAGAAGGGGAAAATTAAACTTTCACTCATGAAATAAAACATGAAATCAAAACAAACAATAACACGGTGGTATATACTAAATCCTATAGGTATCCGTATATTCATCAGAACGAGATAGAAACCCCGATCATGGAAATGCTCGAACAAGGGATTATACGCCCAAGTAAATCCCCCTATTTATCACCAATTTGGGTAGTTCCCAAAAAAAGATTATACTGATGCATTTGAGAAACTTAAACAGTTAATAATATCTGATCCTATCCTTAAACATCCCGATTTTGAAAAACATTTCACCCTCACAACTGACGCTTCTAACTATGCAGTGGGAGCAGTACTTTCTCAGGATGGTCATCCAATTTTCTATGCTTCGCGAACTCTCAATGACCATGAAACTAGATATTCCACTATTGAAAAGGAACTATTAGCCATTGTTTGGGCTACGAAATACTTCAGGCCTTACCTACACGGTAGAAAGTTCACTATCAAAACCGACCACAAACCTCTAACATGGCTAGCTAATCTTAAAGGAACCAAATTTTAAACTCCAAAGATGGAAGTTAAAATTGGAAGAATTCAATTATGATATTGATTATATAAAGGGAAAGGTGAATCATGTAGCAGATGCATTATCTCGTCCTTTCATAAACACTGCAGAAAGTTTAAAACTAGTAAATGTCAATGAAATAGTAAATGAGGTAAATAATGACAACGAGTCACTAGCAACTTGCCATAGTGCGAACGAAGATAATTTAGAATACATATCTATTTCCGAAGCCCCTCTTAATATTTTTAAGTATCAAATATTAATTAAAGAAGGAAAAGAAAAAAGAATAAAGAAAGTAAAATATTTCGGTAAATTACGAACAATATGCGTATCCAAAGAATGAAACGAAAAGTATTTCCAGTAAATGTATATTAAATAATCATAGTCCCGGAAAAATACTAGTGGCGGTATATATCCCCAACCTCGCGATATATAATGAATTTCAAAATGAATATTTGAAATGGAAAAGTCCACATACGAAACTTAGAGTAGTTAAATGTAATTATTTACTTTTCGATTGTACCGACAAAGGACAAATTCAAGGGGAAATTCTGAAGGAGCATAAACGCAACAATCACAGAGGTATTGAGGAAGTATATAAAAAATTAAAACGAAATACTATTACCCAAAACTAAAAACCGAAATAACTAAAGTAATAAATAATTGTAATGTATGCGAATTACGTAAGTATGAAAGAAAACCAGCCAAAATCCCATTTGAAAAACCCCATATACCTGAAAAACCACATGAAACGATTTACATGGATGTATGGTTTGTAGATAAAAATCACTTCTTCTTAACCATCATAGACAAATTCTCCAAATTCGGTCAAGCGATACCTTTGAAATCTAGAAACTGGATGGACATTCAATCCGCCCTCAATCAATATTTTGCTACTTGCGGAAAACCTAATCACATAATACCTGGTAACGAAAGTGCCTTCACTAGTAATCTTGATAATTTCCTCCAAATAGAATTTATTTCACAACACCTGGACTTAAAACCGGCAATGCAGACAGCGAAAAGTTACATAACACACATAATGAGCATGTCAGAATTAAAATTACTGAAACTAAACTAGCACCATCAGCAACAGATATACAGGAAATAATGAAATACTATAATAACACAATCCATTCCACAACTAATCATAAACCAATAGAAATAAATAATGGCATTATAAATCCTTCAGAACATCTAAAAATAAGGGGCAGAATAATTAGAAAACAGAACCAAGGCATTAATAACAAAAATAAAAACCGAGAAAATGAAGAAATCAATCCAAAATACGTTAAAAATAAAGCAAAAAATAAATAATAAAATAAAAATAATATAACGAATAAGAAACCCTTCATGAAATTAAAGAAATTCCAAAAAATTTAATACACAGATGTCGGCAAGTTCTTCTTGAACATCCTATTATCAATAATCACAAAAGTCAATACTGTAAACAAAGACACCAACGAAATAAAATAAAAAACAATTTTTAAACTTAGAAACATATCAACTAGTTACAGCAAATTTAAAATCTCTGTTGAATTTAGTAACAAAAATCGAAGACATAGTATTACTATCGAAATTAGAAGTTCTTAGTAAATCAAAATAATTCAATACTTTAAAAGAAAATGTCGATAAATAAAATTTTAGAGATAGATTCATTGGCAAAAAAACCCAAAAAAAATATTAATAACACAGGTCTACCAAAAAAAACTTGTTTTTGGTGCCCACATAATTGCGTTATAACTTCAATATCTATTGCCTTCAAATACAAAAAGTAGTATCTAAACGTCCAACCTACGTGTAGTTTTGGAAGTAACCTCACTTTAAAAAAATTTCGTACAAATTACCGGTTTTACTAGTTTGTTTACATCATTTGCATCATGTGCTTAAATAATCCGAACACATTTTGTTACATTTGCGGTGAATATGTAGTGAAAAAGTGTCGAAAAACTTTATCCGACTTTGTGAAAAATGCGTACTTTGCTTACTTTAAGATACATATTACGGACCTTATCAAGCCATGGATTCCAAATACGGTGTGCAAATTGTGTAGTGGGCATTTAAAGCAATGGGTACATAAATGGAAAACGAAGCCATTTAAAGTTTGATGTACCAATGATTGAAGGAACCGAAAAATCACTACAATGATTGTTATTTTTGTGCCGTCAAATTACATGGTGTTAATCGGAAAAAATGACCTACCCTGACCTGGACTCCGCTAAAAGGCCTGTGCCGCACTCAGTAGATACACCATTTCCTATTTTTAGAAATCCGCCAGATATATTGGATACAGAAATGGATACTATTGGCGCTTCACAAGACAGCTCTGAAGTTAAAAGTGATAGCGATTTTAAGACGACATTGCGATCGTCGGAGCCTTTACTTTTCACTCAAGATGCGTTGAATGATCTGGTACGAGATTTAGACCTTTCAAAAGAACGATCAGAACTATTGGCATCCAGACTTAAAAAAACAAATTTACTTTCTACAGGTACGAATATCACATTTTATTGCAATCGAGAAAAAAAATATCTTCAGTTTTTTAATTCTGAAAACGATATTGTTTTTTGTAACGATATTGGTGGTCTTTTAACTAAAATGGGTCTCGTCAGCTACTAACCTGATGACTGGAGACTTTTTATCGACAGCTCGAAACGAAGTTTAAAGTGTGTTTTATTAATTAATGGTAATAAACATGTCGCTGCCCCGATCGCTCATTCCACGAAATTAAAAGAGGAGTATCAAAATGTGTCTCTTGTTTTAGATAAAATTAAATACCGCGATCATCAGTGGTTAATATGCGTGGATTTAAAAATGGCAAATTTTCTATCAGGACAACAAAGCGGGTACACGAACTTTCCATGCTTCATTTGTTTATGGGACAGCAGAGCGAAACATGACCACTGGATAAAAAAAGGATTGGCCTGTTATTAAAACCTTAATAATTGGAACATAAAACGTTATAAACCCAGCTTTGGTTCCCAGAGAAAAAATAATTTTGCCACCATTGCATATCAAATTAGGATTAATGAAACAATTCGTTAAGGCATTGGTCGAAACTGGCTCTTGTTTTACTTATATAGCAAAAAAATTACCGGGTTCGAGTACTGAAAAATTGAAAACTGGTATTTTTGATGGGCCTCAGATACGACTTTTAATGAAGGATAACAATTTTATACAATCAATGAATGATTTAGAATCGGCGGCCTGGATATCTTTCGTCAGTGTTGCGAAAAACTTTTAAGGGAATCATAAGTCAGTAAATTACCAAGAATTAGTGCTGGACCTGTTGGAAAATTTTAAAAAGCTTGGGTGTAATATGAGTATCAAAGTCATCTATCTTCATAACCATTTGGACAGATTTCCCGAAAATCTTGGCTCCTATAGCGAAGAGCAAGGAGAGCGATTTCATCATAATTTGAAAGTCATGGAAGACAGGTATCAAGGTCGATGGGATGAACACATGATGGCAGATTACTGCTGGAGCATTACCAGAGAATGTTTCAAAGACATCCATGCGAAAAAGTCTCGAAAAAGAAGTTTGTTTGTGTAGAATAAAATAAACAATATTAAAAATTGATAAAATCCGTATTATTTCGGTATATGTATGCTATATCACAAAAACTATACGTAGAATTTAAAAAAAATTATATACAGTTAGAATCAATATAACTAACAAATAAGAAAACCACTTTAGTCATGGCGGCACCAAAACCATTGTAGACCTGCGTAATAATTGAAATCACAAACTTCACAACCAAGCAATATTATAAATTATCAGTCATTCCGATTCCAAATTTTTTTTATTTCGGATGACAAAAAATTTGTAGCCAACAAAGAAACTAAAGAAAGAAATCAAAGCCTATTACCGTATAGAAAAAAAACTTAAATGAACCAGAAAATTGTACAATGCACACCAATATTGTCGAAGTAGTAGTAAGTATCGAAAAAAATTACCGGAAATATAATTATTCGAAAAATCTGAATATGACAAGAATATATCATAATTGTAATGGCCAAGAGTCTGATCATTATTTTATAAAACTTGTAAATTGCAAAGTAACGATTAATATCACAAATGTAAATAAGAAGGCCATTGTTTATAATAATATTATTTTACCAAATATAATTAGGAATATTACCTATAATGAAAAATAAAACTTCACATACGTACAGAAGTACATGCCCAAAAAATTGAAAATTAAGATCATATAAGCTTTATTGACTGAGAACACAAAATAAGTTCAAAAATATATATCACAACCAATATACTCATCATTCTTATCGTAATCATCGTCGCTATAATCGCTGATAGTAATTTTTCGAAAAATATCAAAACTAGAAATAAATATCAAATATTTGAGCGAGAACATGCATCCTAAGGGGGGGGGGGGGGAAGTCATAAACTCTAGAACCTCGTAACTCTAAAAAGTCATAAAAGTCACAAACTCTAGAAAGTCATAAACTCTAGAAATAATGAAACAATTTTCGGATTTTATAATATAAACAAGATCACATCGCGTCCGATAAATGCAACTCAGTCAAATAAGCAAATAGAGTCGTCAACTGATACTTTGTAATGGAACACTTATACCACAGCGATTTTATCTTGAGTTCGTGCATTCATTTTATCCTAAATTGATAAGAATTTCAAATAATTTATGATGTATGACATTTCGAGTCCAGATGTTTTAGAAAGGGCTAATATCACTTGAAACGCACAATAAGCGTGCGAGGTTCGTAAAAAGGGCATGGACGGAAGTTCAAAAAGGAGATTTAAGAATTAGACTTCGAACGCGAAGCACATAGATAAAGATAGATTTCTCTGTGAAAAGTAATACGAAAATCGATATTTAATTAAATTAGACTTATTTTAAATAAAAGTGTTAGCGAAAATCGGTGGTGTATTAATAAAATAAATATATTTATAGTGAGCTTAATGTCAACGATTATAAGCTCCTCCGGGGGACGAGTTTTATTCCATAACAAAGACAATTAGCTAAGAAATCCGCGATTGTCGATGTAAACAAATTTTACAATTTAAACAATCGTGTTGGTTGAAAATGTATATAGACTTGAATACACATTATTGCACGATAAGTAAGAATTCATTCGAAATAAAATTCTTTAAGCTAATGAACAATGCCGTATATGGGAAAACTATGGAAAATGTAGACAAAAGGAAGGACGTGAAAATTTTAACGGATTGGATAGTCGAGATAGACATTCTGGAACTCAGACTCTTATATCCAAACCAAATTTTAATAGTGCAATCGTATTCACACACAACATGGCAGCTATACAAATTGATAGAGTATTTACTTTCTACAATAAACTCATCTACTTAGGATTTATTGTACTCGACCTATCAAAGTTGAAGATGTACGATTTCAATTATCATTATATGAAGCCCACGTATAATGATAAATTAATTCTGAATTATATGGATACGCATTCTTTTATTTACACAATTGAAACCAATAATTTTTACGAAGATATTTTGCATGATATTGATAATTATTTTGATACGTCGAAATACGCTAATGAAAATCAGTTAACAGGATAGTCGAAAACGAAAATGATAGTCGAGCAATGGTAATAACCATAAACGCAAGGACTTGGCTATTGTCGAAACATGAAAGTAACCCGGCTGCTAGGTACCTATACCTGGCGTATGTCGATTTAAGATAAAGTGTAAGATTAATTTTTAGGAATGTATTAACCAGTCTTTCCTTGTTCTCCTAGACGTAAGTATCTAGGACCATAGATACTATTTTAAATAAAAAACCTATAGAATATGAATAAGTCTTTTCTTTAATATAACTGGCGCCCAACTCAACGGAAATGCGAAATCAATATCTTGGCGATAAGATATACGTATTCGGTTTAATAGAACACACGCGAAATTAATGTCCTTGCATTAAAGTATGTGTTATCGAAAGAGCTAGACTCAGTGGAACTCGTGACAGTACAATTTTTAGTAAAGGGTGAGGTTTACAAAAAACATATAAAGTGTTAAGTGACGAAAAACTTATAAAGTGTTAAGTAGCAGTGTAAGAACAAGTCTTTTCTTTAACATAACTAATCCATATGGTATTCCACAGAAGAATGCGAAAGTCTTCTTTTTAATGAAAAATGAAAATCATGAAAATATTGTGACAAAATTTATAGGATTATGGTCAAAAATGTACTCGTTTAGTGAAGAAAACAGCAAAGTTATTAAGAAGGTTAAAGGTATTAAAAAAATTATTATGGATGGTTTAAGTTTAGATAGTTACAGGGATTTTTTATTCAGAAAAAAAATATTTATGGAACTATGTACGTATTTAGATCAAGGTTCCATAATTTTTACACAGAATGCATAAATAAAGCAGCTTTAAATTATATAGATGATAAACGATTCATTAGAGAAGATGAGGTTAGTAAATACGCTTGGGGACATTACAACATAGACATGAATAAGTGTTAAGGGAAATTTTTCAGTGATAATATAAGAGGAAAATGTTGTTACCGAAACTAATGCATAACCAAACAAAATAAATATTTGAAACATTTTATTTATTTATTTATTTAGTGCAGCAGGCAAAACAAAAAAATGATTTGAATCATCTAGAGCAGTGTAAATACACCCCAGGATGATAAAAAGGAAACAGTTTATTTATGAAAATCGGTTGGAAATACAGAATGGTGTCTTTGAAATTAATCCTTATATTGAGTGTTGGAGTGTCTTTACTTCAAGGCAGTCCACTGCCAGTGGTAGCTCTAAGTAACAAAGAAAGTACTAATAACTTAGCGTTTAATCTTGTGCTTCCTGATAATAATACAGTGCAAGTGGCATTATCCTTTTGACGTCTGACTGTTAGCACTGTTCAAACAAGAACGGACACGTTGATTCAAAATGATGACGAAGTGTCTATTTCATCATCATCATGGGCGGATATTCCACAAATACAACCAAGAACTACAACTATCATGCTAACAACAACAACCACAGAATCACCGCGATTCAGTAAATGAAGCTGTTTGCGCAGAAATACTTTGTCTTGATGATCCACTTGTGATATGGACTAGAATACCGACAGGGTGGTTTAGGTATGCCTCTAACCCAATGACAATATTCTAGAACTGTTCACATGAAACGGATCACTGGTACTGAGAAAGGGGAACTTCCTTGCTTTATTGAAGTCCTGGAAGCCAAGGCCTGCGTGTTGTGAAGCCGCTGTGAAAGATGATCGCTCTTTACAAGGGAAGTCCTGGAAACCAAAGCCTTCCGATTCTTGCAATTAAACGCACTCTCCTTGAAGTTACTAAGAACACTGTCCTTTATTTGGTCCTACTTCGACTTATATAACTAAGAAAAAACACTTAGTTTTTTCTAAAAAATACAGAATATATTTCGTGATACCAATGCTGATCTTCAGCCGTGTAACTTACTACTACTCCCTACTTATTCTCTAATCTTGACTTATATTGTCTCGGTTTGCTGACTCATCGTTCTGTACCGTGAGAAGATATTCGCGAAATTCTCAGAACTATGATGATGTTTGTGCAGCTGCGGATGCAGCTGTGTCAACATAGTAATAAAAATGCTGACTATCGAAAGCGTTGCGATCTGGATATGTAACCTCTCCCCCGTTTAAATTAAAATTCTCGGGAATTTTTCCACTTTCTGGAATTTTGTAAGAAGTGAATTTCAACATTGATTTTAGTTTTTATGCCTCAAAAACATCGCAAGCAGTTATTGATAAAATCGTTAGAATCGATGAGCCAACAATGTAGTGTACATTTTTATGGTATCTTATATTTTCGATATATTTTAAATTGACAGTATTTGTAAGTATAATATTAGTAAAATAGAAATGTTTGGAAAAATTGTACTTAACATTGTGCGTGTAGAAAAATCTATCCACAAATTTTTCGTTAGTATGACTGAATAATTGGTCTAAGTTTTGAATAGAACAGTTACTAACTATTATCAAATATTTCCATTTAAATTTATTTTTCGGTCGTCACATTATTAATTAATTCAATATTTTTCATATTTTTACAAATCAAAATAAGTTGTTCTTATTTCTATTACATCAATTTTAGTCAACATACAATCATTTCTCATACACAATTATTTAGAGGTTCTAACTCGTTATCGTATTGCGCTGTATTTTCAAAAACATACTTTTTTTTTATTTCGAGAAAATATTCGTCATCCAGTGGGTAGTAGTAGGTAGTGGATAACGCTGTTATCAATTTAAAATCAACTAGTTAACATAAGTCTTTCAACTGTAATAGTCCTGTTCATACATTTTTGTTTGTTTGTTTGTAAAAGTCAAGTTTTGTTTCGATTGGTGGTAGCACTAGAGTCAGCAACATTAGTATGGGTAATACTAATGTTATCACCTGCAAATTTACGCGGTCTTTTAGTATTCGTTGGATGCTATTTTTCTTTAACATTTATTCTATATCTTGGTTGATTCTTATAGTAATTTCGTTTATGATTTTTAACTGGAATTATATTTCTACTTTCTTGATAGTCTTCTCTTCTTTTATTTAGGTTACTAACAATTTTCTCTTTTCTATTTTGTGCTAACTGGACCAGACGTGCAGGACTAGCTTGCATAGCTTGGTCAGGCGTCATTTGAATTGTTGTATGGTACCTGCCGTTGTAGTTGTTCACCGCTCTGTGAATTTTTTGGACTATACTTAAATCTATCTTACGCATTGCTACTAACTTTTCCTGTATGGTACTGTGGAATCTATTTATATCGCCGTTTCCCGTGTTAGTGTTAAGGGTAGGTTAATGTAGCTCTACTTGCTGTTCCCCTAAGAAATTTTACAAGTTTATGGAATTTAATTCATTTTCTCCTACTGGTGTCTTTGGTTTCCCGAATTTAGAAAAATGTTCTTCCAGTGTTTCGTCTTTTTTCGTCCAATGTCTATTTGGTAGATGATATGCGTATACTTTCTTCGTAAGTTTGTATATCAAAGTTAAAAATGGCTGTTTTAGGAAGTGATAGACATCCATGTGAAAGATTTGGTTTGCATCTTTTAGAGTTTGGTTTTCGCTCGTATGTAGTTTCCAGACATGTTTTGCAATTGTTAATTATTTTTGTGATTTCTTTCGAGAGGTCTGGATAGAATATCCTGTTCTTCAATTGATAATAGGTTTCTATTATTCCACTATGTAAACTTTCTTGGGTGTGATAAAGTGATATTTGCCTTTGTGCTCCTTCTAACGTTCGCATTTCAGTCGCGTGAAGAGTAGCTTTAATGAACTTTTTCCTTTGTCGTCTAAAAAGCTCTATTAATAATTTTTGTATTTTGTTATATTCATGATACGATAATTCGGTGTAAATATCGGTTTTACCGGGTACAATAAATCTTCTAAATAAAACAATCCAATGTTCTCGTTTTTTTCGTCTTATCAACATAAATTATTCTGCGATTATGCAGTGTTTCCATTTCTTATTGTACATCACAGGTTAAAATCAGCTGAGTTCTATATTTATTAACAATAGTCTCTTTTATAGGTATGTGATCTAATTGCTGTTCTTCTTGGGAATGAATCGTAGCGTCATTTGTTAAGGTGTTTATTAATTCATTCGTTCATTGACTTTTATCTTTGTTTTGAGGAATCCTACTCAAGAAATCGGCAATCTTATTTTGCTTTCCTTTTAATTACTCGATATCAAATTGGTATTCTTGAAGTTTAAGAAACCATCGTTGGTTCATCTGACTAAACTATTTTCCGCTATATTTTTTGTTAAGGTATTTAATGCGTAAAAGATCGGTGATAATTCTGAACCGATTACCTCATAAATATGGTCGAAAATACCTCACAGCCCATACGATGGCTAAAAATTCTTTATCAGTTACTGAAATTTTTTTCATGATCATTCAGAGATCTTGACGCGTAACAAACTGGTTGTTCGTTTTGTGTTAAGACAGCTTCTAAAGTATAGTTACTAGCATCAGTGTATAAAGTGAATGGACTCGAAAAGTTTGGAAATTTGAGTATAGGATGTTTAATTATTCTCAACTTTAGCGTCTCAAACGCTTCGATGTATTCTGGATCGTTGGCATTTATATTTTTTCCTTGTTTAAGTATTTGATCATAGGAGCGGCAATTTTTGCATGAACCTTAACAAATTTCCTGTAAAATTCCGTAACACCTAGAAAACCTTTTAGTTGTTTGTCTGTTTTAGGTGAAGGGTATTCTTGGATACATTTCATTTTATTAGGATTTGGCCTCATCCCTTCTGACGTTAAAATATGACCAAAAAACTGTGTTTCTCTTCATAAAAGAGCGTTTATCGAATTGAGTTTTAAGATTTTGTTCTGTAAGTTTATTGAAGGTAAGTGTGAGAGAATTAATGTGCTCTTGAAAACTAGTTGAGAATACTAATATGTCGTCTAAATAAACGGCACAAATTTTGTTTATATGTTCCCGGAGTATGTCATTCATCAGCCTGTGAAAGGTGGCTGGAGCATTCTTTAAGCCAAAAGGCATTCTGAGATACTCATATAATCCAAACGGAGTAACAAACGCAGTTTTTTGGATTGTAGTGTATTCCTTGTTCCAAACCTGGAACTAGCCCATACACAACGATTTTCCCACACAGGCTTCTGCAATTTTCCACACAAGCTTTTGTAATTTCCCACACAAGCTTCAGTAAGCTCTCTATTATGGCAAAGCAAATCCTCAAACTGAATGCAAAAAAGTGCAAATTCCTAAAATCAGAAGTCGTATACCTAGGACATCTGATTGCAGCAGACGGTATACGAACTGACCCTGCTAAACACGAGGTAATAAAAAATTATCCAATCCCTAAAAATTCAGATGACGTCAGAAGGTTCGTAGCATTTTGCAACTATTACCGGCGTTTCATCCCAAAATTTTGCAGAAACGGCAAAGAGCTTGAATTCGCTATTGAAGAAAAAAGCACCGTTTATTTGGGAAGAAGAGCAACAAAAAGCATACGATCTACTTAAACAAAAATTGATCTCACCACCAATACTCCAATACCCTGATTTCGAGTAACCTTTCATTTTGACTACTGATGCATCGAATTTTGCACTAGGCGCAATTCTGTCACAAGGAGAATTCGGTTCTCATTTACCAATCTCATACGCTAGTAAATCATTGAACA
This sequence comes from Oxycera nigricornis, assembly GCA_963942545.1. Classification (NCBI taxonomy): domain Eukaryota; kingdom Metazoa; phylum Arthropoda; class Insecta; order Diptera; family Stratiomyidae; genus Oxycera; species Oxycera nigricornis. The sequence continues at coordinate 63,348,697 of OZ012660.1, read as the reverse complement.
AACATGAACTGAACAAGCCAATCATTGAAAAGGAACTTTTGGCGACACACTGGGGAATAAACTTCTTCAGACCATATTTGTATGGACGAAAGTTTACAGTAGTATCAGACCATAGGCCTTTAGTATCATTGTTCACACACAAAAACCCATCCTCGAAGTTGACAAGCATCAAATTAGATTTATCGGATTATGATTTTGAAATCGTGTACAAAAAAGGTAATATCAACGCAAATGCAGACACATTGTCAAGAATACAAATAGACTCAGCAATCCTAAAATCTATGATACCTCCAACCAACGTAGTATCAGTAAAAAACTTATGCCGATAACAAGAAGCAAAGCGATAAAACAACCAAATAGTAAAACATGTACTAAAATCGATAGCAACAACGACAACCGAAAATGAGAGACTAATCACCTTTACGCATTCGATTGCACTTTGCTAGCCGATACAACAGGGGTATTTAAAGTAAAATTTAATATGTTGCGCAACAATGAACAAAATATAATAATCTCAAAAGAGAAAGATTACTTAATGGTCCACTTTAGTGACAAAGCTCGCGAAAAATACGTTTCCGCCAGCGATAAGCTAAGTGTGAAAATTCGCGATAACCTTAACGATAAATCGAACACGAAACTAGTTTCTGTATTGAGGAAGTTAATGAATTATTCACAGAATAATAATATAAATGAGCTAGCTCTATCTAACAAAGAACTGATATTTAGGTACGTACTCAAGGAAAATTTCAAAACTTATACAATATGTTGCAACGAAAAATGGATATCCAGTTAAAAATAATGATATAGGTATAAACCCCCCACAAGAATTAACTACATCGCTAAACAAAATGAACTGATTAAAGAATTCCATGAATCACTACATGGAGGCCATACAAGAACACGCAGAACGCTTCTTAAATTAAAATAAAGATACTGTTGGAAGAACATGAATAGGATGATAAAGCATTACATCAACAATTGCGATAAATGCAAATTCAATAAAATGACTAAGCACACAAAGGAAAGAATGATTAAAACTGATACACCCTCTACTAGGTTTGAAATAGTGAGTGCGGACATCATTGGTCCCTTAAGACTCTCAAATAACTATCGATACATACTAACTATACAATGCGAATTAACTAAATATGTCACAGCTATACCCATAGAAAATAAGAAAGCTAGAACTGTAGCAAAGGCCTTAGTAAACAATTTCATACTGCAATACGGTCACTTCAAAACTTTAAAAAACGATTCAGGAACAGAATTTACCAATAATCTTTTAAAGAACATTTGCGACTTATTACAAAGTAAACAATTTTTTTCAACCCCTTACCACCACGAGACGTTAGGTGTAATAGAAAGAAACCACCGTGTCCTAAACGAATACTTATTAGCATTCGTTGACGACAACAACTGGGACGAGTGGATACCATTCTATACATTTTCGTATAACACCACCCCACACGTGGACACTAACTACTCGCTATACGAATTAGTTTTCGGAAAACTTTCATATGTACCGCCCGACACTTTTGAAAACACGGACAAAATATATGACAGAAAACTATGCAAATGAGTTGAAACTGCGATTAAAGATTTCTTCAGCAAAAGCAAAACAAATAATAATAATAAAACCAAAATAAGCTAGAAACGATAAACCGCATAAGTATACAAAACCCATTAAGCTAGATATTGGTGATCTGGTACTGATAGCAGCTGAAAACCGTAAAAAACACCAAAAACCATACAAAGGCCCATATAAAGAACAAGATATAAACAATGTAGATACACTAGTAGAAATAGAAAATAAAGATAAATGGATACATTATAACAGACTTAAATTCTACAAAAAACTTGTACAAACAAAGTAAATACATTTTTTATACCATTTAAAATTTAAATTATTATACACCACTCACTTGAGCTATAATGTAAAAACTATTATATAGCATATATAGAAATAACCTATTGACAAAATATGATAACAAGAATAGGCATAGTTGTAAACCAACATACCACAACTAATCAACCGTATTTGCTAGCAAATACTCTTCTAAAAGAAAGTGTTGTAGTGTATTCCTAGTTCCAAACCTGGAACTAGCCAATACACAACTAATTTCCAACACAAGCTTTTGTAATTTCCCACACAAGCTTCTGTAATTTCCCACACAAGCTTCAGTAAGCTCTCTATTATCGCAAAGCACATCCTCAAACCTACATTGATATGGTAATCTAAATTTCCCTTCTTGTCTCCCTGTGAAACTCTTAGTAGAACATTGAACCTAGAGTAAACAAAAATATAACTTATGCGACGTTAAGTGTCTATTTTTAGTGACATCATGAATTGGACTTTCGTATGTGTAATGCAAAATGAGCATTGCAAAGTGAGCATTACAAAGTGATCGTAAATTATGCATTTGTATAGTCTACGATTGGTCGTTAGTTATTGATTTGTGGGTTGTGGGGAAATTCTGATTGGTTGTATGGGAGATATCTGTAGATCCACTACACCCTTAACCTTTTGAGGTGAGAGTTTGGGTACAAAATCGAGACTTATTATAGGTATTTTTACATGTCTTATATTATATTTTTATACATTGTTATTACCTCTTTTTTTTGAAAATCTTAAGTCTATTATTGTGTTTCCATTTTTTCTTATTATCTATGTCCAATAGTGTATTTACATTATTTTTACTTAGTACTTTAAATGGACCTCTATACGGTTTCTCATGTTTTCTTCTGTTCTCTACTTTTAATAATACAAGATCGTCTATTTCTATGTTTAATGGTTTGGAATAACATTCTTTATTTGTTCTAATTGCCTTTGTTTTTTCAATTAAGTCCTTTGCCTTTGCAAGAGATATTTTTAATCTAATTTTTAATTCATTTCTGTAATTGTCTAAATGGTATATTTCTTCTGAATCGCTTAAAATGTGATTTGGTAATAAGAATAGTTTGCCGAATACTAGTTCGTAAGGTGTATAATTTGTGTCAATATGTGGGGTTGTATTATATGAAAATGTATAGAAAGGTATCCATTCGTCCCAGTTGTTGTTATCAATGAAGGACAGTAAGTATTCGTTTAATACGCGGTGGTTCCTTTCTATTACACCTAACGACTCATGATGGTAAGGGGTTGAAAATATTTGTTCTATATGTAGTAACTCGCATATTTCTTTCATTAGACTGTTTGTAAATTCTGTCCCTGAGTCCGTTTTTAGAATCTTGAAATGACCGTATAATAAGATAAATTTATTTATTATAGCTTTTGCTACCTTTTTAGCATCCTTAGTCTCTATGGGTATGGCAGTTATAAATTTCGTTAATTCGCACTGAATAGTGAGAATGTATCGGTAGTTGTTGGAAATTCTCAACGGACCAACAATGTCTGCGCTTACAATCTCGAAGCTAGTAGATGGAGTCTCGGTTTTTATCATTTTCTCTTTGGTGTGCTTAGTTATTTTATTCATCTTTCACTCTTCACATTGGTTTATATGTTTTTTGACCATTTTCTTCATATCCTTCCAACAATATCTCTGTTTCAATTTTAACAAAGTTTTATGTACTCCTGTATGTCCTCTATGTGGCGAATTGTGGTACTCAATAATTAATTCATTTTGCTTTTCGACGTTTTGAATTCGTATGGGCGGTCTGTATATTAATATTTTTAACTTATAACTTTCTTCCCGTTGTAACGCATTAAATAATATCTTGAATTCATTTCTCGGTACGTACCTGAATATATCATCATTAGAAGATAAAGATAGTGCATTTGTGCTATTGTTCTTTGAATATATTAACAACTTCTTCATGACAGAAACTAATTTCGTGTATGAGTTATCATTGTTGTTATCACGAACTTTCAGCTTATCGTTGAAGGAAACTGGTTTCTCATCAACTTTATCACTGTAGCGCACTACTATAAAATCTTTCTCTTCAGTTATAGATATATCATGTTTCTTGTTTTTCTTGCTAGCTATTATATAAAATTTCAGTTTCATCGCCCCTTTAATATCTGACAAAGAAGTGCAATCAAACGCATGGAGGTGATCAATCTCTTCGTTTTGGTTGCCACTTTGCTTGTCGATTTCTGTATTCTTATTTTCACTTTGTACCTTTTTCGTTTTACTTCTTGTTATCGCCAATAACTTTTTGCTAATATTTTTATCGTTTGTCGGAGGTATCATGGATTTTAGCATTTCAGTGTTGATTTGTATTCTTGACAGCGCATCCGCATTTGTATTTATATTACCCTTTTTGTATATGATCTCGAAATCGTAGTCCGATAGATCTAGACGTATTCTAGTAAATTTTGAAGATGGATTTTTGTGTGTAAACAATGATGCCAAAGGTCTGTGGTCTGATACGACTATAAACTTCCGTCCATATAAATATGGCCTAAAAAAGTTTATGCCCCAATGTATCGCTAATAGTTCCTTTTCTATGATAGGTTTATTCAATTCGTGCTTATTTAAGGATTTGCTCGCGTACGAGATTGGTAGATCTGAACCAATTTCTCCTTGTGATAGTATAGCACCTAGTGCGAAATTTGACGCATCTGTAGTAAGTATGAAGGGTTTTCAAAATCTGGGTATTGAAGTATAGGAGGTGAAATCAGTTTGCGTTTTAAAAGTTCGTATGCTTTTTGCTGTTCCTCTTCCCAAATAAACGGTGCTTTTTTCTTTAAAAGAGAGTTCAAACTCTTTGCCGTTGCCGCAAAGTTTAGTATGAGGCGTCGATAATAGTTGCAGAAAGCTACGAATCTTCGCACGTCATCCGCGGTCTTTGGGATGGGATAATTTTTAATTACTTCATGCTTAGCAGGGTCTGTTCTTATACTATCTGCTGTAATAAGGTGTCCTAAATACACTACTTCTGATTTTAAAAACTTGCATTTATTTGCATTTAACTTCAAATTGTACTTACAAAGTCTCTGTAAAACTGTTCTTAAATTTTCATTATGATGTTTCATGCTACATCCGAAAACCATGATGTCGTCTACGTATAAGAATGCTGAGTCGCTTAGACCAGTTAAGGCAATAGTGAACATCCTTTGGAAGCTGTTTGATGATATTCTCAATCCAAAAGGTAATCTTTTGAATTGGTAGTGTCCATCATTGGTGGAAAAAGCGGTTAAAGGTCTTGATTCTTTTTCTAGCTCGATCTGGTGGAACAGTCATATCCAAGGTTGAAAAGTACTTTGCCCTACCTAGTTTGTCTAGGACGTCTTCTAACCTTGTTAATGGAAATTTATCGTTTACCAGTTTGTCGTTTAGTTTTCTGAAATCAACGACTAATCTCCACTTCTTGGTGTCATCCGAGCTTTTCTTAGGTACAACTAACAATGGTAAGTTGTACGGGCTGGTGGATTCTTCGATAATATCATTATCTTTTAGTTCCCGTACTTGCCTAAGAATTTCGTCATTCTGAGTTTGACTGGGTTTTCGTCGCAGGTGTTGAGTTTTTGTTGGTAGAAATTATTTTCTGTGAGGTATTCACCTTTCAGATGGAAAACGTCTTGGTATTCCATAATAACTTCTTGCAAGCTCTTGTTTGCTTGTTCATCGAGACTGTTGGTATTAATTACGTTTCATAGTTCGTTTAATCGTTTTTTGTCAAATTTCCGAGTTGTCTTTAATACGTCATAATTCCTCAGTGGTTCTACCTCTGTTTGAAAGTTCTTCAGAGTTTTGTCATGTTCGTTAGTGTTGAGTATCATCACATGACATATACCTTTCGCTGGAATTATGCAATTGCTTAAGAATATCCCTTTTTCGATTTCTTTGTTTAGTATTATGCTCTCTTCTGATCTGTTTACGTCTATGGGTATTATCGCTCCTGTTCTTGCGGGAATCGTTATGTGTGCCATGTTAGCTTCTCTAGTGTACATTGGTAATACTATATCTCTGTCTTGTGTACTGGAGGATATGGTATATGTTTCGTAGTCAATTTTGCACATATACTTGATTAGCATGTCTCGTCCTATAATGCCATCAATTTCGATAGGAAATTTGGCATCTACCGCATGAAATGTATTTGATATAATAATTTCTTCAATGTTGAAGTTTAGTTTGATAGTTCCGAGTGACATTGTAGTTTCATTTGTTATGCCCATGAGTTTGCACCTGTTTTGTGCTTGTATATCATATGAACTTAAATTATTACTTTTATATATGGAGATGTCGGCTCCAATATCTTTTAATAGTTGTAGATATCTTTTTTCATTTTTGTTAAAAATTTCTATATAATTTGTGCTCATACCCTTTATTCTGTATAAATTATTCTCTACAGTGTACTTCTTATTGTTTTTTGTTTTGGCTTCAAAAACTATGCTTCTTCCGGGAGGTTGCCTAATTCCTCTCGGGAATTTGTCACGTTTCCCTGGTTGTCTATCAATCCTACCCTTCTAGTATTGTATCTGTTATTATGGGGATTGTTATTATACTTTCCTGTATTATTATCAAATTTGTTTCTATTAAAATTTCTGTTAGGGTTAGAATTTCTATCATTGTACCTTTTATATGTTTTAAAAGAGTTATTATTAAAATTATTGCGTGGTTGATTGTAACTTCCGCGATTCTCAATTCTATTTCTATAACCATGTTGGTTATTATGCCTTCTGGCATTAAAATTATTGTACTTGATATTTTTATTTACGTACATTATGGTTGGTGGTTGAGATTCATTGTTCTCAATTTCAGTGGCTAATGTGATAGCTTTACTGAAAGTCTGTGGTCGTGCTGCGAACACAGTGTCCCTAATTTGATCGTTAAACCCGTTCTTGAATATGGTAAGAGCATATGTGTCGTTTATGCTCTGAATTGCTTGTTTAGCAACTTGGTTTACATCTGCACCTAATGTGCCAATTTGTAATTGGTTTAAATCACTTATTAAAGATAATATTTTGCCTTTGTATGCCGTTATGGGCATACGTTTCTGAGTTATGCTTGCGAGCTGCGTATGTATTTGGGGTACAGTTTTATTATTTTTGTACTTGAGTCGTAGCTCTGTTTCTAAATTATTTATGCTAGTGATTGATGAAATGTTTATCGCTGTTCTCACATTTGTGTTGAGTTTAATGTGTTAAACTAGATTCAGCAACTCTATTTTACCTTCTGCCGATAATTTTTTCTCTAGTAATTCTATTATAGTCAAAAATGTCTCTAGCTCAGAGAACTTCCCATCAAATGTTGGTATGATATTGATAGCACTTTCTATGTTAAATTCTGCCATTTCTGGGTAGATGATGTCGTCTTCAATTTTTACTAATATGTTTGCAGCGTTCAGCCGTTGTATCAGGTTTGTAATTAGGTTTCTACAAACTGATGAAAATGTCGATTTTAATTCTATCTCATGACCTTCCTTAATGTCGTTAAAAAGGTTTCTACCTACAGTTTCTGCATTGATTGCATACTCTAATTTCTCTTTCAATGTTTTGACCGTTTTTCTTTAAATTTATCAAATTATTTTGCAATTGAGACAATATTTCTTTTATTTTCTCTACCGACATCATCATCGTCCCATCGCAATATTCCTATCTACTGTCTTCCTTGCATACCTTTTCTGCTTATTATTATAGAGATATAGACATGACATTATTATTAAGAAAACAATTGTTGTGCTTATTGTTTGTCTGTATTCTATAAAAATGTTAGTCTGAGTACTGCAATCATTTCCCATTGTTTAATGTAAGTATAACATACATATAATACAATTTAATTATTTACTCTATGTTTTCCTTTTAGGTTGTTTAGTCGCTCTGTGAAGTGTCTTCTTTGTTCATTGGCCGAGATGTGTATAAGCCTGTGGAGTATAGCTTTTTCACGCCTTTCTTTATATCTGCGTCCTCCACGTTGTCGACGTTTTATTTTGTTTATTCGTGGATTACTAGTTGATCCTTCAGATGCTTGAAGTTCGCAGGATTGTAGGTTGCAGGATCGCCATGTAAAATATGATTCGTCGCCGATGATTTTTCAGGTGCCTTGCAGTCCTCTGTGTTGGATGCCGAGCGCCGGATCTTATATTCCTCGAGGGAGATCCGTGAATTAGCGCTGTATAGGTAAAGCGCTCTATTAGCGAGGAGACAGGGTTATAGTAAGGGTACCTACCGGCAAGTAAATTGCCACATGTCTGGCGCAGGATTAATGATCCAAGCTAGTCTATATTTCCACTACTTTAGCGACTGGTTTCGCTATAGTCGTTGCGCTTCTAAAGCCAAGTTACGGCTCGAGCGTTTTGCCAAACTACGGCAATAATTAAGAATTGAAACGAGTCAAAAGTAAGACTATGACTATCTTTTCTTTATTCTACCATTCCTTTTATACAAATTCTACATCTTAATATATAATCCCTACTCTAATATTTTTAATTTACTTAATACATAATCCCTACTCTAAAACTTAAAGAATTGCATATAGTCAATTCATTCTACTCACCAAAATATCGATTAGCATTTTTCCATATGACCCAATTTAAATATGCAACACTGATAAAGTCCATGAGTAATGACTACTCAAGTTTCTTTCCAAAGGGTACATGCAAGTATGTCGTACATTGCACTTGTCAACGCTAAGCGCCGCTTAGTCTGGCACGATCGTGATGGGCTAGTACAAACATTCATTCCTGTGTCTATTTTTAGTGACATCATGAATTGGACTTTCGTGTGTGTAATGCAAAATGAGCATTGCAAAGTGAGCATTACAAAGCGATCGTAAATTATGCATTTGTATAGTCTACGACTGGTCGTTAGTTATTGATTTGTGGGTTGTGGGGAAATGCTGATTGGTTGTATGGGAGATATCTGTAGATCCACTACACTGGGCTCTGCCGAGCTTGTCCAGGATACTATCCATGTGTGGAAGGGAGTACTTGTCGTCTATAGTGATTTTGTTCAGTTTGCGATAATCAACGCATAGGCGAAATTTTTGCCGTCCCGAATTGTCAATTTTCTTAGCGACAGCTACAATTGGAGAGGCGTATCTACTATTGGATTTTTGAATGATTTTCTGATGTTCCATTTCCAACACTTGCTTCCGGACTTCTTCTTCGTGTTTTGGAGGGAGTCGATAGAGCTTAGCATGAATAGACTGGTCTGTACTGGTTTTTATTTCGTGGCAAATAGAATCTGTCTTATTTAGTAGATTCCCATCTTTATAAATAAGATGTTCGAATTTTTTTAAAAGAGTTCTCACTTCGTTTTCTTCTTCTGCGTTTAAGTGACTTAAATCTACATCTCTGTTGTTAGAATGAAGCTCAAAACAGTCGAAATTTTTTTTCCTGAGGAATAAATGGGAATTGAACTACCATTGTTCAGAGTTAGCGTTTTATTCTCAAAATCAATACTTTTACATATTTTACTCAACACATCCATACCTATTGGTATATTGCATGGTTTATTCCCTAAATTACGTTTATACCATTTGAATGCTCCTTTTGGATCATAGTTGAATTCTTTTGGGATGCCCATACTTATGAGATCTACAATTTCAGTTGTTACATTGTTGATCGTTTTTAGAAACGATCAACAATGTAACATTTCATTTTTATTCGTTCTAATACTTTAAGTTTACTACAGTCAACGCTACTGGAGTTGATAATACTCATAGTTTAGCCTGTATCGAATAAACCTTTACATTTTACTCCGTCGATAGTAAGATTAGCAAATATTTTGTTTCCAAGGCCTAGTTTATAACAAGCCGCGAGGTGCGACCCTTGAGGTCCACACGGACAACTTCCCAGTAATATCTAAAAAGATTTAATGGAAAGTGTGGTTGCGGCGTGTCAGATGGCATCCTCATCAGGTGCTGTCATAAGCCATCCGCCATGAAACAGCACTACCACGGTTAGCTTGTTGGTGGATTAATGTGCATCAATAGTGTTAGTAAGTTGCTAACCATAAAGCAAAAAAACTAGTAAACAATGTTGTTGACTAAACTAGGAGGTTCTAACCAATGATAAACTTAAATCTAAAAAGATATTAAAAATATTAAACACAATTATAATTATGGAAATAATACTACTTCAAATAATAAAAATGTACCTCTCATAAAAGTAATTGGAATGACTTAATATTCTTCATAACATCTAGGCGAGCGTCAATTGATTACGTAAGGATTTTGGTGGATTGGTTTAATTGATTATTCACGCGGATCAATCGGAGGGTGGACAGGTTACAAAGCAGTTTTTTCATTAAAGTTAAAACATGGTGCTTTGAAGACTATTGAAAATTTGCTCAAATTTTACAAATAAACTTTGATTGACTTTACAACAATGTCTTTAGAATAAGAGATTTAAGGTATTATGATTCGAATGAACCCTTTTCACATGGTGACTTTGAAAGAGTTTTTATTTTTAATTTAATTTTTTTTGTAATCATGAGAAAAGGTTTTGCTGGTTTCTCTACAAAAATTGATAAAATTTTATAAATTCTACAAACATTTATTATAACGATGTGCAAATCAGGTTAAAAATGAATTTTTTATGAAAAAAACACTACTTTTCCATTTTTTTTAATAAATTAAAAAAAACCGCTTCAACGATTTTTTTTAATATATAAAAACATCATAAAAATGATAATCCTCGTCGATTGACACCATAATGATGGAAAGATTATATTTAGTTCTCGAGATGTAATGAATGACGTAAATGACCTTGAACGTATATTGATTTTTTATTTTTATTTAATTTTTTTTTCTTATCATGAAAAAAACTTTTGCTGGTCTTTTCACAAAAACTATTTGGAGTATGTAAATTTTATAAACATTGATTACTTAGATTTGAAAATCAGGTTAAAAATTTTGTGTTTTTGAAAAAAACCTAATTTTTGCCCTTTTTTAAAAAAATTAAAAAACGGCTCTAAGAATTTTTTCAAAAATTTGATAGAATCACTTAAATGTCAATACGCGTAGATTGACACCTTGTTAAAAAAAATCGTACGTTTGGTTCGCGAGATATAACGCATGACAGAAATGACCTTCAAACGGGCAAAACAGCAAACATCCCCAACCAAAGTTTCTCAAAAGAATAATCAGCTCTTAAAAATGCAAAGACGCTTCGATTGACACATCAACGAAGTCGATACAACTTTGTTTAGGTGAGTTATGCTCGTAGAAAAAACTGTCCACGAACGTACAAACATACGTACGTACATACACACACACATACATCTCCCTTTCTACAAAAAACACTTTATATATACTCTATAGACCTCAAAACATAAAGAAATGTTGAAAATGTCGATTTTCGAGGCGATTACAAGAACTTCCCATATACTGGGAAGTTAAAAACCGCGGGCTCAATATTATGAACCGTTTCGTTCCTTGCACATTCAACAGGATTTGTATTAATTTGGCCTATATCCATTGGTTCGAAATGCTGAAGTGCATTTCTGAATTGACCAGAAGGATCAAAAGTTGGTCTTGAATATTGACCTGGATAATTGTTCTGATTTGTTCTAAAATTATTGCGGAAGTTATTGTGCCTATACTGTCCCGAATTATTATTATTAATCCTTCGTTGGCCGGAGTTAGTATAAATTTGCCTGAATTGGCCAGAATTATTGTTATTCTCATTATTGAAGCTACGGCGATTATGATCGTGGAAGCTAGAGACATTTCGAAATAGAAGTAACTATTGAGTGGAACATCAACATAATTTGTGGTAGCAGTTTCAGTATGTGTTTGTGACACCTTTCTGTATGTTGTTGGTTGTCATTGGCGGACAACAACAAACATTTGAGGGACCGAAATTTTGGCGCAAAATTTCAAATATTTTACATATCGAAACATTATTCAAGAATATATTACGAGAATTTTAGACCTTCAATGAAAAGAATTTGCATGAATATTAAATAGAAACCGAAATCACTTATGCTACAGCCCACTCACTTAACTTTTAGATTCTGAAAATATTTGATGAGTTCTCAAATACATGTAACTATAATAATTTTAGTTTTAAACATAGCAAAAAACATTAAAATCATGTCTTCGAGACATATTATAAGATGATTTTCTATGGTTTATGTTAAACTTTAAAATTCGTCAATATTGCAGTAAACCACTCAATATTTCATATTAACAGTAAAAACGGGAACACTCGACTTAATTTGTTAAGCTTTAAAGCCACCCTCTTCCTTTTACAACCGGGCTTGGGACCGGCTTTGGCAGAATTATGGCTATTACCAACATCGAATTTGAAATAAATAATTGATAAAATTTATCTCGTCTCATTAATTTCTGAAACGTCACTGGTGTGAATTGTACACAATTCTGGGAAATGTCATTCTTTGTATTGGATATTTCAGAGCTCATGAAAATATGAAATTTTCAATTAAAACAGCTATTAAAAGTACTCAATCTTTAAAACAGATAACAGCGTGTATATTTACTGCACTTAAATACGAAAATGCACTCCTTTATTTCGAAAATATGATGAACCATAAATTTCGCACTACATATCACAAATTCTTGAAATTCACAAACTATCGCGTCAATTGATCAACACTGTTTTCTTTGGGCTGCTTCACTCGAGGTTAACACTTGTTGTCACATAACACTTCGAAACAATGTCAGGATTTGTATAAAACCATTAAATTTCGATGAATACGCGTTTTGCTTTCTTTTTGTTAAGACCTGTCAATGAAAGCCGTTTGACACTTATGCACCTTTGACATTTATGAACAGCGTTCTATTGATACCACAAGGCGTTTATTCAGTTCGTTCCGTTCCTGTTAGTTTCCTGTTCCAAGCACTTCGATGAATGGGGTCGTTTTGTAACCTGTAATTGTCACGTCTGTAATTAGTATTGTTAGTTTGTGGATTGTGTCGAATATCACTTGTCATAAGGCTTTTATCAAGGTTATTGTGATCATATCCCACATATGAATATAACATGGTTTGAAGAGTATGGAGGTTGAATATATCCTTTACATCTCTTGACAGGTTTCCTGACACTAATTGTTTAACACGATTCATGAGTAGACTATGAAACGTGTTTTTAATACCACTTGATTTTGTTTCGGAAATCGCGAAAGCATTTATGTCTCTAACAATGTTTTCTATTTTAAGGCTTAAATCTACATTTGAACTTACTTTTAAGTTTGTAATTTTCCATGAGATTTCCTTGTAGTTCACGCATGGTCGAAAATGTTGCACTAGGAGGATTTTTGCTGCTGCCCAATCTGCAGGTTGATAATTTAGGAGAAGATCCTTTGCTCCACCGATTATTTTCCCGTTGAACACTACTTGCCAAAGCTCTGGTCTCAAGGATGCCGCTTCTGCTTCCGTATGTGTGTCCACCGCATGAATAAAGTTGCCCAGATCGTTAGCATCTCCTTCAATGGGTTTTAAGTATTTAATTTCCGGAGGAGGTGGAGTAGCAGGAGTATTGAGAGAAGACAGTGATTCCAATGCTGCTATGAGTCTGCTTGTAATTTACGCGTCCATTACGTCTGGTGTGATGATCTTTCCCCAAAACTTCAGGAGTTTATCCTCGATTTCCAGTGGAATGATTGGTTGATTGAAACCAATCAGGAGTACAAAGTTAAGAAGTTGGTGTTGGTAACTTTGATAAGTAGGTGAGTTGTTTTAGTTGGGCCCAATGTATAGATCTTCGATAGATCTTTAGAGGTGCACAATTTGGTTAATTGATCAAGGATTTCACTTTAAAAGGCTCACTGATTTTTAGCTATATCGCACCCGATTATTCTGCATACAGGACTCTTCCCAGTCTCAAGAAGGTTTTTAAGTCTTTCAATACTTTTGTGTCTCCTTAAAAGAATAATTTACCGGATTGGTTATTTAATTTATTGTGATTAAAAAACAACGCGTATTTTCGTTTTTGGATCCTGCAAGTATAGACAGGATCCTACCGACTGCGCCACTAAGAAAAAACACTTTAATTTTTTTCTAAAAGATGCAGAATATATTCAGTGACACCAACGCTGATCTTCAGCCGTGTAACTTACTACTACTCCCTACTTATTCTCTAATCTTGACTTGTATTGTCTCGGTTTGCTGACTCATCGTTCTGTACCGTGAAAAGATATTCGCGAAATTCTCAGAACTATGATGATGTTTGTGCAGCTGCGGATGCAGCTGTGTCAACATAGTAATAAAAATGCTGACTATCGAAAGCGTTGCGATCTGGATATGTAACCTGTACAATATTATTATCTCTATATTATTAACTAGAACCATAAACTATGTTTCCATAGCTAACTTAATGATTACACACTTCGTCTTATCTCTATAGTATTTGAGCTAAAGATGACTAAGATGCGTACATTGTACTCATTAGAGCTTATCTATTATCATCTGGCAAATGATGTTTCTCGCTTCGAACTGACTATCAGCGTATCATTTGCCAGATAATTGCTTATGACTCAACAGAAGCAATTTGAGAATTTCGGCATGATTTTATAAAGAAAGAAATGGAAATAGCTGAAATAATCGAGTAAAAATATTTTTTACAGACATTAGAGTTCGACGATAACAAAATATTAACAGTTCGATGTACATATGACAGCAACTATTCCAAACGCTCACCTAAAATTGCATGTTTTGAATATCATTAGTTCCAAGCTGAAAGAATTCTTAGTAATGGCGAGGTTGAATATGTAAAGCAGGAAGATCCAAACTATAAGACATATATAGAATTTCTGGATTTAAAGAAAATGGAACAAACCTATACTATGAGTATAGCTTGAACCGCTAACCACTACACTACGATTTGAAAAATGGCTTCGACGACAACGACGATGAATAACAACAAAAACGATGTAGACAACGACCTTCGACGCTCTATTGAGGATTACAAACATTTTTTTGTACTAACCGAGGGTTAATTCTGCAGGAACACCTCAAAGAACTTATAAGCAGCTACAGTAAGCAAAATTGAAATCCGGACACCGTCAAAATGAATAAATATGTGTCCAGAAAGGGAGTAAGAACAGCTGTATTGATTCCGTGTTTTGACCAGAACGTAACATACAACTTAACGCCAAACATGATCAAACACTTGAACAACATCTATGGAAAATGCAACGATCAACGTAAGCATTTTCTACAAGTGCATCTTAGGAGGAATCAAATACTACAATCAACCTCTATGGAAAATGCAACGATCAACGTAAGCATTTTCCACAAGTGCATCTTCATAGGAATTATGCTAGCCACGGATGGCTTCGCCAGACGCTGCATCAGCATTATTTTTTAATAAAAGAAGCTAAGATGTAGAATATAGGTTTCTTCTTGTTTTTTAATTCGAATTGTAAAGACGCAAGACGCTTGCCTCGTTAATAAATGTAAATTTTAAAAGAGAAAAAGGTGTTGTAAATTAACTGGCGCCCGCCATACTTTTTGTGTGTTTGATCCTCGAAGTCACCTTCAAAGGAAAAAAGAAGTATTGTCAGGAAGGCCCCCCAGTAGCCAGCAGAAAGAGCAAAAAGTAGTTATTGCCAACCCCGCCGAAGCGGAGTGTAGTGAACCCACATAAATTACCACACAAGTGATCCGTGATCTACATCACGCGCGTGAAGTCACGTAGCCCATATGGCAGCCGATGCACATTAATTATCTGGCCGGCGACAAAACTAATAAGATGATAAGCATCTTACATGTACATGTATGTGCTGCAATAGTCAAGTACTTCTCATAATTTATGCGCGTAGACAAAATTATGAGTATTGGACTCTAGTTTTGTTTATGGGGTAATAAATTAGGTCAATAAAGTATTATAGTTTATTACTTATTTTGAGTATTGGTCACGTACTAGGAATATAAGATTTAATTTTGTAAATACGATTTTTAGAGTAGGGATTATATAATTAGTTGTAAGTTGTACATGGAAAATAGTATTTAAGAAATGTTGGATTAAAGGACGAGATCAGTTTTCTTCTGATCGACTTAAATCGAAAAACAGGATTTTGATTTGTACTGCCGTGACTTGGCAGCTATCAACACCTGCAGTCCTGCTTGCCGTAATTTGGCAAGACGTAGACTCGCAAGCCGTGACGTGGCTTAGAAATATCGGACGCTTGGGTCTTGGATCCTGCGCCAAATTTGTGGCAACAGCAATGATTTGCCGGTAAGGTCTTCTCCCTCTTAATCTACCCATCTGTATACTTTACGAGTCCCTGTTTCTTACATAGCCCCAAAACTGGTATCTCCCTTGCGGAGTACCGATCCAGACAATTAAATGGACTACATATCGCAAGGCGCTGACCATTCAATGCGCCAGCGGGGTAATAAAGTTTTATTACATGGCGATCCTGCAAACTACGAACCTACGACCGACAAATTAACGAAACAACAACCCGATGACTTCGAGGAGGGCGAACTACACGATGACATTTCAAACGATGAGGAGTTCAATAAAGCCTTTAAGCGATGCTTAATCAACGCCGAGCGACACATAGAAGAAATAGTGCAACCTTACGTAATCATCAAGAACCCTGAGGCCCCAGCATACGCAGCGACGAGATTACCAGGACCACAACCAAGAAACATTCAGGAATTCAGGAAGAAGAGAAACGAAAATCCGCAAATAACAAAGATCAAGAGGCGACAACGAGGCGGAAGAAAATACAAGGAAAGGAGAGACAAGGCCATCCTACACAGATTAGTCCACATAGCAGCGGGGGAACAGCGGAAAACTTATACTAAAGAATTAAAATTGAATTGAAAAAATGAGAATTGTAAAAAACTAACTATAATGAGTAATAATTGTTCAACCCAAACAAATATAATTTTAGAATATAGTCAAACAATCAATTTCATCAAAAATTTTCAATTAGCAGAAAAGGCACACTAGAAAGTAGTGGATAGGAATATTGTTTTGGGACTCAATAACATACTTCTCACAAATGTCGACAGCGCGATTGAAGGAAATTTTATTTGAACTTTAGAATACATTATCAAATTTGAAAAAATCAAAGACCTACACAGTCAATACATTAAAAGAAAAGTTAGAGTACACTATAAACGCTGAAATAGAAGGAACAAAATTATTTGATAGCATCAATGAAGGAGATGCAATAGAACTAAAATCAACTTTTTCTTCAGTTTGTGATAACATAATTTCAAACCTGAAACAACGGCTGAACGCCGCGAACATATTAGTAAAGATTGAAGAAAGTATAACGTACAAACACATGGCTGACTTTAACATCGAAACAGCGATTAAAATAATACCGACTTTTGAGGGAAAACACACTGAGCTAGAGACATTTTTAACTATTATAAAACTTTTGGACAAGAAACTTAGCCCAGAAGGAAAAACAGAGTTGCAAAACCTAGTTCTCCATATCAAACTTAGTCCAAACGTTAGAACGGCACTAAACGTTTCGACAATAGTCAACATCGATAACTTAGAAACAGAACTACGTCTCAAATACAAGATAAATAAAACTATTCCGCAAATCCATACCCAACTGGCAAATTTCACGCAAAAACGCATGCCTGTCACAACATATAAAGACAAGATCCTATCGTTAGTGAATGACCTGAACCAACTACAGATTAGCGCACTTGGCGCGGAAGTAAACCAAGTTGCTAAAAAAGCAATACAAACGATTAACGATACATACGCACTAACAATCTTCAAAAATGGTCTTAACGATCAAATCAAGGACACTATATTCGCTGCACGACCGCAAACTTTCAGTGAAGCAATCACGTTAGCTACTGAAATTGAGCATAACGAAGTTCAACCTAATGGCATAATGTACATTAACAGAGGTAGAAATAATAACTACAGAGGACAAAATAACCAAAATGATTTTAATAGAAATATCTATAGGGGAAATCGCAATCAATCGCGAAACAATTTTAACAATAATACATTCAGAACTAACAACCGATACAATGATAGATTTCCAAACAATAACAGAAATTTCAACAAAAATAGGAACAACAATGGTTATAATAACAACAACAGATATAACAGTAACTCCGGAAGAAACGATACCAGAAGAATAAGATTAGTAGACAACCAGGGAAACGTAACAAATTCCCGAGAGGAATAAGGCAACCTCCCTGAAGAAACAAAGTATCTAAAGCCGAAAACAACACTTGTAAGGTAGATAATAAGATATATAGAATTACGGGTATATGCACAAATTATGTGATAATCTTCAGTCAATCTGAGCAGAGATATCTTAAACTTCTAATAGACACTGGAGCAGATATCTCCATATATAAGTTACATAATCTAGCAAAATATAATTTGCAAACGCACAACAGATGCAAATTAACGGGCATAACAAACGAAACAACAATGTCACTGGGAACAATCAGGTTAAACTTTAACATTGAAGACACTATAATATCAAACACATTTCACGCGGTAGATGATAAATTTCCAATCGAAATTGATGGCATCATAGGACGACATATGCTAATCAAATATATGTGCAAAATAGATTTCGAGACGTATACCATATCCTTCAGTACTCATGACAGAGATGTAGTAATACCAATGTACACTAGAAAAGTGAACATGGCACGCATAACAATTCCCGCAAGAACAGAAGTTATATTACCAATAGACGTAGATAGATCAGAAGACAGCATAATATTAAACAAGGAGATTGAAAAAGGAATATTCTTAAGCAATTGCATAATTCCAGCGAAAGGTATATGTCATGCGAAAATACTTAATACCAACGAACATGACATAACTCTAAAAGACTTTCAAACAGAGGTAGAACCGCTGAAGAATTACGAAATATTAAAAACAGTGCAGAAATTTGACAGGAAACGATTAAACGAACTGATAAACATTATCAACACCAAAAGTCTCGATGAACAAGCTAACAAGAGCTTACTGGAAATTATTACAGAATACCAAGACGTACTCCACCTTGAAGGTGAATACCTCACAAAAAATAATTTCTACAGACAAAAACTAAACACATGCGATGAAAACCCAGTCTACATAAAAATTATAGACTACCACAGACACAGAATGAAGAAATCCAAAAACAAGTACGTGAGATGAAAGGTAACGACATCATCGAACCATCAACAAGCCCGTACTGAATGACAAACTAGTGAACGACAAATTCCCATTGACAAGGTTGGAAGATGTCCTGGACAAACTAGGCAGGGCAAAATATTTCTCAACCTTGGATATGACCAGTTCATTTCATCAGATCGAACTGGAAAAGGAATCAAGACCGTTAACCGCCTTTTCCACCAACGATGGACATTACCAATTCAAAAGATTACCTTTCGGATTGAAAATATCATTGAATAGTTTTCAAAGGATGCTCACTATTGCTCTAACGGGTCTAAGCGACTCAGCATTTCTATATGTGGACGACATCATGATTTTCGGATGCAGCATAAAACATCATAACGACAACTTGAGAAAAGTTTTACAGAGACTTCGTAAGTACAACTTGAAGTTAAATGCAAACAAATGCAAATTTTTAAAATCAGAAGTGGTGTATTTAGGACACCTTATTACAGCAGATGGTATAAGAACAGACCCTGCAAAACATGAAGTAATCAAAAATTATCCCATCCCAAAGACCGCGGATGAAGTGCGAAGATTCGTAGCTTTCTGCAACTACTACCGTCGCTTCATACCAAACTTTGCAGAAACGGCTAACGTTTGTTTGGGAAGAAGAGCAGCAAACAGCTTACGAAATTTTAAAACGCAAACTGATTTCACCTGCGATACTTCAATACCCTGATTTCGAAAAACCATTCATACTTACTACGGACGCGTCAAATTTCGCACTAGGTGCTATTCTATCTCAAGGAGAAATTGGTTCAGATTTACCAATCTCGTACGCGAGCAAATCTTTGAATAAGCACGAATTAAACAAACCGATCATAGAAAAGGAACTGTTAGCGATACATTGGGGCATAAACTTTTTCAGACCATATTTGTATGGACGCAAGTTTATAGTCGTATCTGACCACAGACCTGTTTATGCACAAAAATCCATCTTCAAAACTAACAAGAATACGGCTAGATCTATCAGATTACGATTTCGAAATAATATACAAAAAGGGCAATATAAATACAAATGCAGATGCACTGTCAAGAATACAACTCGATTCGAGTATGTTAAAATCCATGATACCTCCAACGAACGATGAGAACATCAGCAAAAAATTGCTAGCAATAACAAGAAGCAAGACGAAAAAATTACAAGGCGAAAATAATAATAAAGAAATTAACAATAAAAGTGACAACCAGAACGAAGAGATTGATCACCTCCATGCGTTTGATTGCATTTCATTGTCAGATATAAAAGGGGCTACGAAATTGAAATTTAATATGCTACGCAGCGAAAAGAAAGAAAACAAAAATATTTTCAGCGAAAACAAAAATTATATTTCCAGAAATTACAAAGGGAATAAGAAAGATAATATTTTCAGCAGCAAAGGAAATGATAATGAAATAAATAAAGAGAAAGATTTTATAATAGTGCGATAAAGATGACGAGAAACCCGTTTCCGCCAACGATAAACTGAAAGTTCGCGATAATTGCAATGACAATTCGTACACGAAATTAGTTTCTGTCATTAAGAAGTTGCTAATTTATTCACGGAACAATAGCATTAATGCACTAGCACTTTCTTCTAATGATGATATATTTAGGTACGTACCAAAGAATGAGTTCAAGAATATATTTAATACGTTGCAACGTGAAGAGAAATACAGACTGAAAGTACTGATATATAAACCGCCCATAAGAATTCGGGACGCCGAAAAACAACAAGAACTAATTAATGAATACCACAATTCGCCACATGGAGGACATACAGGAGTACGCAAGACATTACTGAAAATAAAACAGAGATATTGTTGGAAGAATATGAAGAAAATGGTCAAAAAGCACATAAATCAATGCGAAAAGTGCAAGTTGAATAAGATCACTAAGCACACTAGAGAAAAAATGATGAAAACTAATGCACCGTCTACAAGCTTTGAAATAGTAAGCGCAGACATTGTTGGCCCGTTAAGAATTTCAAAAAATTATAGATACATTCTCACAATTCAGTGCGAATCAACTAAACACATAACTGCTATACCCATAGAGAGTAAGGATGCTACAACAGTGGCAAAAGCTTTAGTAAATAAATTCATATTATTATACGGTCATTTTAAAGTTTTAAAAACAGATTTAGGGACTGAATTTACCAATAGCCTAATGAAGGAAATATGCGAGTTACTTCAGATTAAACAAATATTCTCAACCCCTTACCATCATGAGACGTTAGGTGTAGTAGAAAGGAACCACCGAGTCCTTAACGAATAGTTTCTATCTTTCGTTGATAACAACAATTGGGATGAATGGATACCTTTTTATACATTCTCTTATAATACAACCCCCAGGGCCGGTCCATTCATATGTGCAAGATGTGCAATTGCACAGGGCGCCATTTAAGAAGGGCGCTAAAACCCTAAACTGATAAAATGGAATACCTATTATGTACACTTACTGATACATAATTTTAGTTGCGTATTGCATCAATAAGATGAAAGTAGCTTACAAAAATCCTATTAAAATATTATTTGGTGCAATTAACACATTTGTTGCGGTTGCGCAACTATGGTGGTTTATTCAGAGTGTTGCACCAAATTCTATCACTCACCATAAGGTGTTAAATTCATTCTGCCACGATCGAGCAATCCCAAATCTCGCACACAGTTCATACATTCGGACATCAAAGTTAGATTTGTCTTCAGGAAACTTGACAAAAAAATAAAACGATTGATTTTACGAATGCGTTTATTCCACTTCAATTATTACAATGAGAACGCTTACAGCTAGGCGCTTACATTTATTTATACTATTGGTAAAAAATGCAACTTAAGACTAAGCAAAATACATAATTGCAACAATTCAACATTGCAACACCTAGTTCAATGTGCATCGGAACAGGTCGCGATGTTGTTCACCTGTTGGACGAATTGCACAATTGGCAATATGTTAAATGTAGGTCAATTGGCTAATGTACTTGGCTTTGATGGAAGGTAAAAGGGAGTGCGGGGCAAGGGGGAATGTGATAACTCCTCCCTCCTTAAAAATCTGTGTCCCACAGATTAGAATTGTAACTTAATGGGATCCGGGATAGAGCAAGGTAGACTAGCTTCTAGTTTAACTGGGGGAGCTTTACGTCGTAAAAAGAGATACAAGATGACAGCCAGTGATAGAATTAAAATTAAAATTACAGAGTCGGAGGCAGCAGATACAATATTTTCGGAAGCTAGATCTTTAAGTTTTTTTATATTAGTTATGTGGAGTCTATGTAAGTATTCAAGATCGACTCTTACGTCATTTTCAGTTAAATTACTATTCAAAATTGGTGGTAATAGGTGAAAGCTCCTTACCTCATTCTTGGAAAATAATATTCCTCCAATATCTGTTCTTTATTTTCCCTATAGTTTCTATGAGCCCTGCGATGCTCTTGTTGAATAATTTGAATTTGGTTATCCTCATTTGAAATGTCTTTCACAACTCTTTGGGTAATGCGAATTTTAAATTTTGAAAAATTTTCCTTAAAAACTTCTTGAAGCAGCTGCAAAAATTCCTCGGGAATTTTAATTCCATTAACAACATTAGGGCTTAAGTTTTCTTTCAGTATTTTGATTAAAGTAGCTTTATTAATATCCTCTACCCGAATATAATGCCTGTTATACGTCGGGTGTGGTTGCTCATAGGCACTTATCTCCTTACCTACCGATAAAATAATTTGGCTTTTAATTACATTTATGGGAGCCTCTGTGAGATCACTACTGTCTTGTTCTGCACTGTGTGCCGTTGCAGAGTCGGAACTTAGAATATTTGCTTCCAAAGGCAGTCTAGAGAGGGCATCGGCTACAACATTAGTTTTACCGGGCCTATATATCAACTCATAATTAAATTCCTCGATTCTTGCTTTCCATCGCTTGAGCTTTGCATTATGATTGCTATTACTCAAAGCGAATGTGAGCGGCTGGTGATCTGTTAAAATTTTAACTTTTTTTGCCCCATAAAGGTAAGTCCTAAGTTTGTCGAGGGCCCAAACAATAGCTAACAACTCTTTTTCGTTTGTGGCATAATTCTCTTCAGTTTTATTTAATGATCTCGAAATGTAAATGATGGGTTTGTCATTTCCCATTTCGCCTTGCGATAACACTGCTCCGATCGCATGATTTGACGCATCGGTGGTCAAAAGAAATGGCTTCTCAAAGTCAGGGAACGTTAGAACTTCTGAAGAAGTAAGAAGTTCTTTCAAATCTTCAAAGGCTTTGAATTCTGATGGTCCAAACCGAATTTCTCTTTTTTTAGACTGACTAGCTTTAACCTGAGCATTCTCTCTTCTTGTAATATTGGTTAAGGGTTTTGCAATTTTGGTAAAATCTCTAATAAACTTCCTGTAATATGAGGCTAGACCAAGGAAAGCTTTTAAATCTTTAAGATTTGTCGGAAGCTTGATTTTTTGAATTGCCGAAATTTTATTCGGATCAGGTAATATACCCTTCTGGGAGATAACATATCCCAGAAATTCTACCTTAGTTCTTAAGAATTTCGATTTCTCCAGATTGACTTTAAGATTTGCTTTATTTAACTGGTTAAGTATAGTATGTAAATTTTCTAAATGTTGTTCCTCCGTTTCACCTAAGATGATAATATCATCAATATAAACATAACATATCTTTCCAATGAATGGTTTCAACACATCGTCTATCATCCGTTGGAAGATAGCCGGAGCATTTTTTAGACCGAACGGAAGTCTCGTAAATTCGTATTTTCCGTTTGCAGTTGAGAAAGCAGTTTTAGCAATATCGCTCTCTTTCATCCTGATTTGGTGGAACCCTGATGTTAAATCAAGTGTTGTGAAATATTTGGAGCTTCCGGAACTTGCTAGAGTGTTAGTGATATCCGGAATTGGATATGTATCTGAAATAGTGACTGCATTCAGTCTCTTGAAGTCCACTACAAGCCTGTACTGCTTTTCACCTAAAGAATTTGGTTTTTTCGGTACAATCCAAGTAGGTGAATTATACGCACTATTTGAAGGACGTATAATGCCATCAGTAAGCATTTTGAATATCTACTTTTCAGCTTCATTTCACAAATTAACAGGATAGGGATACGACTTAGTGTAGATTGGGTCGGAAGTTGAGGTTTTGATTTCCGCTCTTACATTTGTTTCTACCATTTCACCATCACTAATGGGACCGAAAATCTCACTGTGCTTATCAAGTAACTTTTGTAATTTATTTTTCAATTCAATACTGAGGTGATCAGTTTCTGCTACAATGCTGTTTACTTGCTTAGACTCTTTCGCTTTCAGCGTAATTTTGACGTTTGGCAAAATTGTAAGGGTATTATTCTTCCTATCAATAACCGCATTAAGTTCCTTTAAAGTATCGTCACCAATTATGCCGTCGAATGATTTTAGACCAGGTAGAACGTAAAAATCTAAGGACGTATAATTTCCGACGCTTTCAAAGAATTTGCCAGTAACCTTGTCAGTTATAAGAATTTCTCCCGCGGCAGATTGAATTTTAAAGGGTTTCGTCAATGGCTTGGCGCTATGGGAAATGTCGACGGAAATAAAGTTTTTATTTGCGCCTGTATCCACCAAAAATTTAAGAATTCTACCCTTTCGAGTACGATATTCTAAGTATGGAACGCTAGAGAGGCGTCCATCATAAAATTTAGTTGGTTTTCTTGAAATACGGGCTCGCATTCCTCAATCTGATTAAAATAATTCTCGTTTTGAGTTTCTAGGTTATCATAGCTAAAATGTTCACGATTAAAATAAGGATTAGTAACATTCTCTTGCGATTCCAAATTGTAAAAACGTTGCATTTTCTTAGGCAGATTTATAGATTCACTTGGACGCTTGCTTGGATAGAAATTATATGGTCTGTTCACATAATCTACTTGTCGAGTCTGAATTGATTTATCTACATCCATAGGGGTTGGAGGCTTAGGATTTACAGGCCTGGGGGGAGGATTTCGTGGATTCGGCTGTGGTAAGCTTTTAAATCGATTATTATACATTTGGTTTCGCTCTGCCACACCTAATTGCTGGTGAGTTGGTGGGTTTCTAGGTCCACTAAATTCACGATGCGAACTGAACATTTGGTTAATTGGGGATGATATAGAATTATTAAGATTTCTTTGATGAATGTTAACATTCCTAAAGTTAAGATTTTGGAACTCTAGGCATGAGGCATATGCCTCAGGAAGAGTTTGCGGCTTTTGAACTACCAACATTCTCGAAATGCCACCTTTTAAACCTCTTATAAACACATCTAATGCCCTATTTCTATAATTCTCTGTCAGTGCCGTGATTGTTTCCTGAGAATGCTCCTCAGTTTTTATCTTATTTACCAGCAAAGAAAGCTGGTGGTTTACGGCTGCATAAAATTCATCGACACTTTTATAACCTTGATACATTGAATGGAGTTGATGCTCCAGTGTGCGAACGTCACGCTTATCCGCATAATGGAGTGATAGGCACTGTTTAATGTTGGACCAATCGTCGTCGAAAATATTGTACGAGATGAGGGCAGCATCTGCTGTTCCCCGCACCTTCTGCTTTATGTGACGAAGAATGGCCCTATATATTGGTTTCTGCCGGACGATTTGGTAATCAGCCAAAATAGTCTCGACACTATGAACCCATGACACATAATGGATTGGGTTACCATCAAATACTTGCAGATCTCTAACACAATCAGGGAGTTTCCTGATATCGTCCAAATCTTTTTCTGTTTTAGGAAGTGTGGGAGCCGATTGAACTTGAGGATTAGAGGACTGGGATCTAGTTGCACTTTCTAGAGCCAACAATCTTGCTTCTGTTTTTTTCGAAATTTCAATCTGCGCATTAACCGCCCCAGTTAATTGTCTCAAAGTTTCCTGAATTGTTTCCATTTTTTTATCAATGGAGGTTCTCTTGCTTAGGGTACGGAAATGGATCGGAAATATGAAAAGGTTTAAGCAGTACTAATTTTTTTTTAGAAAAATCCTCAGCACATTGAACTTGGCTCACACAAATTTTCACAAATTTTCAATTTAAATTTTCAACACGTATATTTTCACTTATTAATTCCACAATTATTTCACACAAATATAATAATCCTAATCTATTTAATATATTTAAAAATTTCATAGTGAAATACTAAATATGAGCTTACATAAAGATGAAATATTCCATGTGTGCTTCCTATTCGGGACCGTCCGCCTTATTCCTGTTTAGCGCAGGCCGTTGATGGGTGTAGTGTTGGTTAGCGCCTACTAATGGGGCTTGATCGGATCACCTCCGGGATACAGCTACGGCAATATTCTCAGCTATTCCGCTTCTCGACACTTCACTATTTTTCCTCGTTTTTACCGCGAATACCGTGGAGCACTTTATTAAGTAAGCCGTGATCTCGTGGGAACGGAAACTATTGCTCTTACTTTCGCTCGATAAGGTAATTAATTAACTGAGGAATTAGTTTTGACTTTGACTTTTAAACAACCGATATACTGTGTTCTCGTGGGAACAGTAATATAAATTTGCTCGGGCGCCAGTTAGATTTGTCTTCAGGAAACTTGACAAAAAAAATAAAACGATTGATTTTACGAATGCGTTTATTCCACTTCAATTATTACAATGAGAACGCTTACAGCTAGGCGCTTACATTTATTTATACTATTGGTAAAAAATGCAACTTAAGACTAAGCAAAATACATAATTGCAACAATTCAACATTGCAACACCTAGTTCAATGTGCATCGGAACAGGTCGCGATGTTGTTCACTTGTTGGACGAATTGCACAATTGGCAATATGTTAAATGTAGGTCAATTGGCTAATGTACTTGGCTTTGATGGAAGGTAAAATGGAGTGCGGGGCAAGGGGGAATGTGATAACTTCAATGCCTCCAGCTATACACATATGTATGTATGGACTAATGTAGATACACACGTATTCAACGCATTGATCAGGCACTCCATCCAGCGGTGGCGGGCGGCCGCCGCGCCGCTAGCACTGGCTGGTGTGCAGAATTCATATCTTCCACGGGCTGCCTATATAGTTTGCATGGAAGAAAGAACGATTGATTTTCGTTTCTATGGGTGTGGATGGGCGCAAACCGTGCAGAAATAAAAACTTGTTCCGTGTAGAGCAAAAATAGGAATTATGGGATATGAGTTGTAAAGTACGTATGTGAAAATAATTGAATTATTTGTAAGAATAAATTTAGATACACCATTTCATCACTGACATTTATTGACATTTAAGAAGAATAAATTGCAAAGAGACTCAAAACCTTACCTTAGTAAAAATATACAAAATGAATGAATTAATTTAATGGCTTCTTCAGTTAAAAATAAAATAGTTAATATGATTAATAATGCAAAATACTATTCTATAATCGTAGATACAACCCCTGATAAAAGCCATATGGAGCAGGTCACCTTAATTATTAGGTTCGTTAATAATGAAAATAGCATTTTTTACAATTCGTAAGCATTTCTTAGGGTTTTTTGAATGTACAGATAAGACTGGTGGAGGCTTAATCACATTAATTTTACAGGAATTGACAAATTTGAATAAACCTATCAGTACCTGTCGAGGTCAAGGCTACGACAACGAATCCAATATGAAAGGAAAGCAATCTAGAATACAGAATAGGATAAAAACTTTTGAACCTAGGGCATTTTTTGTACCATGTTCTTCTCATACGTTAAATTTAGTAGTGAATGATTCAGCCCCATGTTCGTTGGACGCTGTGAAATTCTTTGATATAGTACATAATTTGTATGTGTTTGTGTCGAGTTCTACAAACCGATGGGATATTTATAAGCAAAATGTACCCAATTTGACCCTGAAACCATTTTCTGAAACTAGATGGGAAAGCAGAATAGATGCCTTAAAGCCATTTTAATATAATATAGGTGAAATATATGAAGCAGTAATCAGAATTTCAGAAGCTGGAAATCCTGAGGTAAAAGTTCATGCTGAGTCATTAGGGAATAAGATTTAGATTATAAGTTCATTTGTAACGTGCTCATATGGTACGATATTTTAGAAAACAAGCCGCGAGGTGCGACCCTTGAGGTCCACACGGTCAACTTCCCAGTAATATCTACATAAACATCAACAACATTAAACACAATAATAATTTTGCAAATAATACTACTTTAAGTAAAGTTGAAAGTAATAACAATGAGAGGTGTTCATAGCAGTAACAGGAATGAGTTAATATGAATCATATCGTCTACGGGAGGGTCCATTGATTACGTAAGGTTTTTGGTCGATGAGGACAGATTGAATATTCACGCGGATCAATCGGTGGGGTGCCTTTTTGGTCTTGAAAATTTTTGCTGGTTTTAAAAATTTAAGCATTTTTTTAATTAAAAGACTATAAAAACTATTAAAAATCTGCTCAAATTATGCAAATATTTTAAAACTTTGATTGAATTTACAACAATTTTTTAGAATAAAAAAAATAAAGTAAAAGCCTTCGTATGAACCCTCTTTAAATGGTAACTTTGAATGATTTTTTATTTTTCATTTAAATTTTTTTCATAATCAAGGAAGAAAATTTTGATAAGAATGTATACATTTTATAAACAGGTATTACTGTGCTGTGAAAATCAGGTTAAAAAATATTTTTTATGAAAAAAAATATAATTTTTTGCATTTTCTTCTATTAAATTAAAAAAAGCTGAAACGAGTTTTTACAAATGTTAAAAACTTCACAAAAAAATTAATACACGTCAACTGACACCTTAATGGTGCAAATATTATATCTGGTTCGTGAGATATAGTGAATGATAAAAATGACCTTGAAAATCATGATGACTTTTAATATTTTTTTATTTTTAATTCAATTTTTTACGTAATAATGAGAAAAAACTTTGATGGTGTTTCTACACAAATTGTTTGTAGTATAAGAATTTTATAAATATTGTCTACTAAATTACGCAAATCAGGTTAAAAAAATTTTGTTTATGAAAAAAACCCTAATTTTTTGCACTTTTTTTTTTTAAATTAAAAAACGGCTTCAATGATTTTTTTGAAAATTTGACAGATTCACAAAAATATTAATACGCGTCGATTGACACCTCTACCATGCAAATCGTATGTTCGGTTGGTGAGATATAACGCATGACAGAAATGACCTTCAAAGAGTCAAAACAGCAAACCCCCTAACCGAAGTATCCCAAAAACTAATCAGCTCTTAAAATTGCAAAGACGCTTCGATTGACACCTCAACAAAGTCGATACGACTTTGTTTACGTGAGTTATGCTCGTAGAAAAAAGTGTCCACGAACGTACGTACGTACGTACACACACACACACACACACATACATCTCCCTTTCTAAAAACACTTTATATATACTCTATAGACCTCAAAACGTAAAGAAATGTTGAAAATTTCAATTTCGATTTTCGAGGCGATTACAAGAACTTCCCATATACTGGGAAGTTAAAAATAATATAGCTAGGAAATATTTGCAAGGTCAACGCGTAAATTTGTCAGCCAGCGTTTCAATATTAGATCAGACGTGCAAGTCCTTAGTGGAAATGCGAACAGATCAGGCATTTAGTCAGTACCTTCTTAAAGGTAAATTGATTGCTTTGGAATTAGATGTATCACCAAATTTTCCCCAGTCTTCTTCTCTGCGCTCTCGCCGCCATAAATCTTTTTATTGAAACGAATCTGTTGAAGTTTTATTAAATCCTGACATGCAAAAAAAGTTAACTTTTACTTTAAAATATTAGACCAAGCTATAAGCTCTACTAGTGAAAGATTTTAGCAGCTCCGAAATCATAATAGTATTTTTTTTGTTTCTTGTATGATATCCATGAAGCGACTTTATTAGATAATTTGAATATCCAATGTGAGAATCTAGAAAATGCTTTAACATTTATAGACTCAAAAGATTTAAATGGCAAAGAGTTGTACCAAGAATTAATGATGTTGTCTACGTTCGTTAAACCTGGTAGCTCACCCTTGGATGTATTGAATTACATTTATCAAGCACATTTCACATTCTGTCATTGCCTTGAAAGTGCTTAATACGTTACCAATTACAGTCGCGTCAGGCGAACGTAGCTTTCCGAAACTAAAATTAATTAAAAATTATTTGAGGATTACAATGACTCAAGATCGACTGGTAGGTTTAGCTATTTTGTCAATAGAAAAAGAGTTGGTAGAAACATTAGAATATGACCATTTGATTGTAGAGATTGCGAAGCAAAAGGCCAGAAAAGTGCAATTTGTTTAGTTCTTAGTTTCTTTTTGAGCTATTTTTAATTTAAAGATTTTTAAATGAACTTTCTGTGATTTTGCAAATTTAATCTGAGGAATATGCTCACCGGGGATACCTCATTAAAAAAAGCGCGTAAAAAAGTCTACCTCATGGATTATGTGGAAACGACTATTATTTGGCTTGGGGGCGCAAAGTTGCACTTTTGCACAAAAAAGCTTGAGCCGGTCCTGACAACCCCTCACGTTGATACAAATTACACACCCTATGAACTAGTTTTTGGCAAACTCTCGTACCTACCTAACGACATTTTAAAAGATTCAGATAAAATATACAATCTTGATGACTATAAAAATGAACTTAAACTTAGATTAAAGATGTCTCTAACGAAAGCAAAAGACTTAATCGAAAAAACTAAAATTGCAAGAACCAATAAAAAACTTTATTCAAATCCGCTAAATATTAAAATAGATGATCTTGTGTTAATAAAAGTAGAGAATAAGCGAAAACATGAAAAACCGTATAAAGGTCCATTTAGAGTAATAGAAAAAAACAAAGTAAATTCATTACTAGACATAGACAATAAAACAAAATGGATACATAATAATAGACTTAAGATTTTTCAAAAGAATAAATATCAAATATAAGAATACAAAAAAAAATATTACGCAAAAAAAAAATGCAAATTAGCATGCAAAATGTAAAACTCCAATCCTAACACCTGACCAATCAAAAAATAAATTTTTTTTCTCGTAGTTTCGAATTTGGATCCAAACTCTCAACTCAAAAGGTTAAGGGTGTAGTGAACCCACATAAAATAGCCCACATAAATTACCACACAAGTGATCCGTGATCTAAATCACGCGCGTGAAAAGTCACGTAGCCCATATGGCAGCCCATGCACATTAATTATCTGGCCGGCGACAAAACTAATAAGATGATAAGCATCTTACATGTACATGTATGTGCTGCAATAGTCCAGTACTTCTCATAATTTATGTGCGTAGACAAAATTATGAGTATTGGACTCTAGTTTTGTTTATGGGGTAATAAATTAGGTCAATAAAGTATTATAGTTTATTTCTTATTTTGAGTATTGGTCACGTACTAGGAATATAAGATTTAATTTTGTAAATACGATTTTTAGAGTAGGGATTATATAATTAGTTGTAAGTTGTACATGGAAAATAGTATTTAAGAAATGTTGGATTAAAGGACGAGATCAGTTTTCTTCTGATCGACTTAAATCGAAAAACAGGATTTTGATTTGTACTGCCGTGACTTGGCAGCTATCAACACCTGCAGTCCTGCTTGCCGTAATTTGGCAAGACGTAGACTCGCAAGCCGTGACGTGGCTTAGAAATATCGGACGCTTGGGTCTTGGATCCTGCGCCAAATTTGTGGCAACAGCAATGATTTGCCGGTAAGGTCTTCTCCCTCTTAATCTACCCATCTGTATACTTTACGAGTCCCTGTTTCTTACATAGCCCCAAAACTGGTATCTCCCTTGCGGAGTACCGATCCAGACAATTAAATGGACTACATTCAATGCGCCAGCGGGGTAATAAAGTTTTATCACAGGAGCGGTCCAGAAAAAGTGACAAACCCTGCCACTAAAAGGAGTAAAATCCAAACAGGAAGCACATCAACACATTTTCTCGAAAAACGACCACCAAGAGTAACATCGCAGGATTAGTGGTTCTGTAATTTAAGTATTTTAAGAAAAAAATTTAAATATCAATTTATCTCAAATACTGGATCAGGTAGCAAAAAGGGCCATCCGATACAAATTTGAGCCGAAAGGTAACGAGCCATTTTTTTGCAAAGTCCATTCGAGATTTCGTAGATTTTATCTTCGTAGCCAAATAGAATTTTCGCGTATTGAAGCTGAAGATGTTAGAGAATAGAATTCTACAGCATACCTAGGAGTGTGAACTTTGATCCGCGGAAAGAAACACAAAAGTGTAAAATTATTGAACATTAATTTTAATATTGATAATACTGTAATATAAAATTTATTACAAGCAAGGAATTTGACGACTTAAATCTACCATCGTTTTACGCCCCCCCCCCTCCACGTCATCCTCCACCACCATCGCGGCCTCCGCCTCCATTGCGGTTTCCTCCACCACCCCGAACTTCTTAAAACCACCTCCTCCGCCGCCGCCACCCCCTCCTCGATCTCCTCCACCCCGACCGCCCCAACAAACCAACGACCTCCACCACCTCGCCCGCCGCCTCCTGATCCCTTTTTCGGAGGTCCTTTCGGTGTCGGCGCTTTCGGCAGAAATCTGGACAACGGCAACAACTTGTACGGCTCGATGAACAATTGTTGGGCCTGCTTGAAACTGCCCGCTCGCATATTCGCGCTGAGCTTAATCGAAACAGAATAGTCTCGCAACGTGCCGAATATCTCATCGATTTTGCCGATTTGCTTCTTGTTCTCCAGATGAATCGGGGCATTGAAGTACGGCACATCCTCGATGGTCGCTTTGCATATGAGGTCGTCCTGGCAGGGATACTCGTATGTACCGAACGGTATAACCCGCTCCGGCAGTCCCTGGTCGAACATGCGTCCACCACCGCCGCGGTTACCCTGAAAGCCCCCGCCATCGCCCCCTCCCCTGAAGAGTAAAAGAGATTGTGTTGCAGCTTCATTCGTGGACAACGAATAAAATATGTTGGGCGCGCTTACCTCGACCTCTAAAACCTCCTCCGCCACCACGGCCACGAAAACCCATTTTCGACTTTAAATCCTTTCGGTAATCGAGTGCAGAACTAAACTTCCCACAAACCTTTTACTTTTGTGTTGTGACAGCAGCAGTCCTTGAGGTTACGTCGGCGACACGTGAATTGTAGCGGCTGTCAATGTGCTTTACGGACGTGCTGCCATGTAGAAGTGGAAAATTTCCCTTCATCGGCGGATGCACTGCATGTTCATTATTGAAAGGCGCCAGTATTCAAAAATTATTTATATGCTATTGCTTATCTTTACTATTATATATTTTTCGGACGAGGAGGATAGTGGACTTGATGATTGAATTAAAATAATGCTAGGAATAGATATATAATTTCAAATAGAAAAGTATAGATTCCTGCTGAGTGTTAAACATTGATTGAATGAATTATTTAGGGATACTATTTGCAAGGATTTTGATTGAATATTCGTTGAAGACTTTACTTTTAATTTTTTTTAACTCTCCAAAACCAATATGGCAAATGTGTTGGTTACAAATAATTGAAAACCATTAAAAAATGAGGTGAAGAAGAAGAGAATCCTCATGAGTAATTTACAAGTGATATCTTTATTTCTTGGTAACAATAAACTCACGCATAAAATTCTAATATTTTTTTAATATAACGACTAACGATGTGCCTGATTACTGTAGGCATATTCCCTATGCAAAGTAGCTGTTAAGTATATATTTTTAAGCATTTATTGTCCGTGATTGACTCATGGTTCGGCTTTGTTACGGTAAGGTGTTGAAATTCGTTCATTTTTTAACACAATGCAGACTTGCAAACGAATTTCCATGCTCTGTTCAAGGAATGTTGTTTGCTACGTCGAAATCGTAATCTTAAAGTATAAAATATATGTAAACCGATTAACCAACACCTAATTCCGTTGTTAGCAAAATTTATTAACAAACTTCCATGCATCCTTGCAGGCATATCATCTCTATGAAGCTGCGGCGACCCGGAACGTTTACCGGAGCTTCCGCCCGGCGATGAACAACATATTCAACGGGCGGCGATGCATCTACAGCAAAAACTCATCCTACGAGAATGGCTGAAGGAGCATCGCTTACAGCATCACTATTCACGGTTAAAATGCATGGAAGTTGTCTCTCTCGAGGACGTTTACTGGCTGGAGGATTCCAAAGCGACCAAACTTTTCGGCAAAGACTGGAGTGTGTGTTCGCACGCTCGTCAAAACCTGCCAACGTCCAAGCCGCATTTGGACGCTCTCAAGGCTCAACTATGGTCGACCGTTGTGAAGTCAAGTCAACATCAGGACGCTTGGACTTGGGGCGGGATGTTAGTCGTGTCGGTATCCGTGGCCGGACTAGTTACATTGGCGGCCATGACCCAGCCAGCCTTGGCGCCCGAGGCACGACACTCCCTGCTTCAGTACGTGACTGGAAAATATCTGTTGACGGCAAACTGTAAGGTCATCTGGGACTGGACAGATCCGCATCGGGTTGGCGGTACCATGTGCTTTCAAGTACGCTTCTTTCAACGCAACGGACAGCCTTATCCGATCTGTGATACTGATCAATTTTTTGTTCTAGTAACCGAAGGTACTCGGAAGGTAAACGCTACATACAATTAATATAAATGAGCATTGGATTAGATAAATAAATTATCCTGACCTTGCAATAAACCTCCTCTCATCGCCATTTCTAAGATCCTTTTATATTAGCAAAGTTGAACGCATTTCACGCATCCTCTTTTCTAAATTAAAACCAAACTATGTATTAGCTGCATAGCCAGCTTGATACGCGAATCTAAATGATTCTTGTCATCCCGTAGGTTCTAGTGCCGTCCCAATCTTTTGTGGTATCACAATGGGCCTATCGTGGCCTAAGTGCGCCATCTTTGGATGCTGCCACTACAACAAACCAACCATGTATTAGTAAGTAATATTTTACGCTGGTTTTCACTCTTCCGTTGATTCGAACATGCTTCTTGGTTACTTCCAAACATAAGTCTCCTTAAAATTAAGTTTAAAAAAGACAAGCTGAATTCATGTGGCAACCTAGCCTGACTCAACACTTTCTTGGCTGATTGCACAGAAGAATATCCGATGAATAGTCCATAATCTTCGATGGGTCATTGAATTCTCATTATTTTAAAGTCTGGTATGTGTCCCCTTATTCATATCAATAGTAAAAGGAATCTGAAATACGTACACAATGGCAATGTACGGATACAAAATAAATAGAATAACTTTATTTTTTTTTAGAATTTTCCTTTATTTTATAATAATTAATGCAAGCTTATTTATAATCAAACGTTAACCTACCAACATAATCGTCTTTCCATCACAGGTGGTTGCAATTAGCGAGCTAGGCTCGTCCACCGACCCGAACAATGTAAACGTAGCAAAAGTGAAATTCACAGTTCGTACGGCAGGACAATATCAAATTTCCATTATGATTGGATCCAATCACATTCCCGGCAGTCCGTTTACGAAAACCTTTATACCAGGAACGATTGATGCACGTCGATCGCGGTTTATTCGACAAGCAAGTACAGTGATTTGTTGCGCAGGAGCTCCGACTTTGCTTCACATCGAGCCACGCGATGAATATGGAAACGTGTGTGAGTTTGATGCCGACGAAGATCCTGTCGAGGTAATTTCAGATACGTTTTTCACTGTATGATCGTTTGCTCAATATCTATGCACGTTTTCGTACCTAATCCAATTCATAGGTTTTGCTCCTGACATTTTGAAATATAACTCGCAAGCACCTATAGTCTTAATAAAATTATTAAGTATCTATCATAGGAACAGTGTAGTGAGAGTTAACTATCAGTCAGAACTTTTTTTATTCAGACTCGTTCACTTCCCTCTAAAAATCCTAATTTTCTTCTGTGTCCCACAGTGTTTGTCTTGATTTATATATATATTTCCAATTTTGTCGCAACTATTAACGCTAGTACATCATTTTTTGTGCATGTGAACGTAACATTGTGTATTGCATCTTTATTTCTTATTTTATATGATTACTGGAAAACAGAATTTTCATCTTCTTTTGGATACAAGGTGTATAAGCTTAAATCCGCTGTTTGGTCATAGATGGCGTGAGTAAGCATAAGCTACCATGGACACGCCATACTTTTTTGGATGAGTTTGACATCTGTCAACATTAATCAGTGCACATTGTCAGCAATTTCATACAAAAACATACATTTTCCGTTTGGTAATCATGTCTAGTATTGTGGCAGAAAACAGCATATGCGGCAAGCTCTGCTTTTCTGCTGCAATTTGGAAAAATCGGCTGCCGAATCGCTTCGAATGTTTATGGAGGCCTATGGTGCCAGTGCTTTTTGGGAAACAACGTGCCGGGGCTGATTTCGTCGGTTCAAAGACGGCAATTTTGACTTGTGAGACAAGAAGCGTGAAAATCGGCCAAGGAAGATGGAGGACTATCAATTGCAGGCTCTTTTGGACGATGATGATAATCGCAAAGAATGCTCGCCATGCAATTGGGTGTTATTCAACCAGCCATTTCAATGCGTCTGCGTCCCATAGGGAAGATTTAAAAGATTGAAATATGGGTGCCGCATGAATTAAACGATAGACAGATAGAGCGGCGCTAAAACACATGCGAAATCTTGCTCACCAGACAGAAAAGAAAGTCGTCCCTGCATCGGATTGTGACAGGCGATGAAAAGTGGATATATTTCAAGAATCCTAAACGCAAGAAATCGTGGGTTGATCCCGACCAACCATCAACATCTACCCCAAGACCAAATCGCTTCGGACGGAAGACGATACTGTGCGTTTGATGGAATCAGCAAGGTATCGTATACTATGAGATGTTGAAACCTGGTGAAACTGTCAATGCTCTGCTTAAAAAAATGGCGGACTATCAACAAAGACATAACAAGCTAATTTTCCTCCGCGACAGCGCTCCATCGCACACGTCAAAAATGGTCCAAAACTACCTTGAAACACTCAACTGGGAGGTGCTATCCTATCCCGCTTATTCGCCGGACCTGGCCCCTGCCGACTACCATCTGTTTTCGTCGATGGGACACGCGCTCGCTGAGCAGCACGTCAATTCTTACGAAGACGTCCGTAAATGGCTTGATGAGGGGTTTGCCTCGAAAGAGAAGGGTGTTTTGACGTGGTATCCACAAATTATCCAAAAGATGGGAAAATGTGTTTTCTATGAAAAAATGTGTGTGTTTTTTTACTAAAAAAGATTTAAGCTTATACACCTGTAATCCTTTCGCAAGTAATGAGGCTAGTACATCATTTTTTAGTGCATGTGACCAGAACACCATTGTGTATTGCATCTTTATTTCTTATTTTATATGATTACAGGAAAACAGAATTTTAATCTTCTTTCGGATAATTTGCCTAGAAAACACAATTGCTTTCAATTCGCCTGTTTCTTCCTGAATTCTGAATAAATTGTCATCACTAATTACTTTAAAATCTAAAAAAAATCAGTTTCGCTTTATTTTAGTTTGCTCACTGTTGTATATTTTGTTCTCGGGCTATTAAATCAATTTTCATTGGTTTTATTTCGCTATTTGAACTACGCTCTGAAAAATGAATTGTGAAATAAACACGAGTATAATGTTCGAAAAGAAACCTAAACTCTATTCATCGAAATTCGATCCAATTAGTTTATTAATAAACTAAAATAGTTTGCATAAAATATTTCTTCTCTATTTATTTCGATTGATTCAATGATGCTGAAGATATCGATTTTTTTAAATTCACCTCCATTCTCCATTAACATTTCAAATAATTTCATGAATGTTTACATGTGAAAATGATCCTGAAAAAGGTTCAAACTCAAAGATGAGTTTATGGTTTCGAGCGAATAATCTTCAAATATAATTTTAAGATAACATAAAACATAGAATTCCTGGATACAAGAAACAAGCGCTTCCTCTTGTGCCTGCAACGCAAAGGAGCACTCTTTAATTCTCCTTTATTAGAAGCATACCTGGGAATATTCTTATAATATTCAAAGCGGACCTTCATGTCGTCTAAGTGGTGGCACTTACACTTATTTATTTATTATTTATTTACAGATTCATCTTACAGACTAATCCAATAACAAGATGAAAATGAAAAGTAATAAATATGGCTAATTTAACAAACAATGTTTAAGCTTATGCTTGAAAGTAAAAAGTGAGTGGGGAAACGAACCAAGCTGCAGAACGTTATGGTTTCTGGGAAGGCGTAACATCGGAGAGTGAAAGAAAGTTTCCGTTCTAGCGAACGGTATGACAAATAAATCTTCACATCTAGTAGGACGTTCTGAAGAACGATATTCTAAGCAGTCGCAGAGGCTAGAATATATTAGACGGTGGTGAAGTCGAAAGAGGAAACATTCATCTAGGAAGAGTCTACGTGATTTCAGGGTAGGAAGATGAAGCAGGGACAATCGCTCTTCATAGGATTTGTATGGAAAATGAAATTTAAAATAGAAGGAAACGAGTAAATTTACGCTGCACAGATTCAAGCATAAAGTCTAGGTATTGATGACGTGGAGACCATACTTGTGAACAATACTCAAGGATCGGACGGACGAGGCTAGTGTAAAGGCAAATGCAGGATGAGATGTCAGTAAATGTATTCGAATGCCTAAGTACAAACCCAACGACACGAAAAGCACGCGAGGTAATTGACTCAATGTGAGCATCAAATTTAAGCCTAGGATCAAAAATTACTCCCAGGTCACTAAATTGGACAACTGTGGAGAGCGGAATATTTTGTATAGCATAAGTGTGAGTAACTGTACTAGGTTTCAGCGAGAAAGACATTTTGTGACACTTTCTTATATTCAACGAGAGACAATTACATTGACACCAAGTATCTAGAGCATCTAAATCCAATTGGAGGGCATAACAGTCCTCCTGAGAGCGGATGGCTCTGAAAACTTTTAGGTCATCGGCATAAAGTAGGCAGTGCGACTTAATAACGACGGGAAGGTCATTAATATAAAGGAGGAAAAGAAGGGGACCTAGAATTGAGCCTTGCGGAACTCCGGAGGAAGGATGGAAAGGAGTTGAGAACGCACCGCAGACACCAACTCGGCAAGAGCGGTTGCTAGAATATGATGAAAGCCAAGAAAGCACAGGACCATGAAGACCATAGTGTGCTAGCTTTTTGTGCAGTATAGAGTGATTGACGGTATCAAAGGCTTTGCTAAAATCAGTATAGACGACGTCAACTTGGAATTGATTGTCAAGAGCCTTCGCAACTATTTGACAAAATTCCAGGAGATTTGTATTGGTGGAACGGTTTTGAAGGAAACCATGCTGTACATGAGAGAGTCTACAATTCAGTGCTGAATAAATCTTATTGTAGACGATACGCTCTAGGAGTTTGGGAAAACAAGAAAGTAAAGAAATGGGACGATAGTTTGTGACATTTGATGGAGAACCAGACTTGAGTACTGGAAAAATGTTAGCTTGTTTCCAACAATTAGGAAAGACGCCCGATGATAAGCTAGAATTGAAAATATAAGAAAGAGGAACGCATAAAGAGGAAGATAAGGATTTGATGAAAATATTGGGAAGTCTGTCGGGTCCAGGACCAATACTAGAATCTAAAGAATCGATTAAGATTTGGATCTCCGTGGGGTTAGTGGAGATAGAATCAAGTGATGGAGGAAAGAGAAAAGGAGGA
This sequence comes from Oxycera nigricornis, assembly GCA_963942545.1. Classification (NCBI taxonomy): domain Eukaryota; kingdom Metazoa; phylum Arthropoda; class Insecta; order Diptera; family Stratiomyidae; genus Oxycera; species Oxycera nigricornis. The sequence continues at coordinate 63,309,089 of OZ012660.1, read as the reverse complement.
TTAGTAAAATTTTGGGGAACCAAGGGGGAGTAAGTTGAGGAAAAAAAATTTGCGAAAATTTCACAGATTTGTTCAGGAGAGGAACTATGATTTTGGTTCCAAGAAACAGTGTTGGGAATGTTGGGAGACGACTTTAGTGAGCGAACATAAAACCAAAACGGTTTGGTTTGACCGGAAAAGAGGGATTGTTCTATATTAGCGAAGTAATTAACCTTGGCATCTCTAATTTCAGATTTAGCAGAGTGACGGAGCTTGGAAAAGACAGCATACGTTTCAGATGTCCTAGATGCTTTGAAACGACGATAAGCTTGATCCTTCGCTTTCAGTGCATCTAAAACAAGACGATTAAGCCAGGGAGGATCGCTGCTTTTGACTTGTCTGCGGTAAGGAGTGAAACGGGAAATTAAGTCATCAAGAAAGGAGTAAAATTTTAGAAGTGCGTCTTCACATCCAAGATTATCAAAAAAGATATCCCAGTCTACTGAAGATAGTTCATGCGACATTGCAACGTAGTTCGCTTTCCAAAAGTTGAGTTTAAGTTGCTTACGCATACACTGAGCTTTGGGAAAACAAAAAGAAAATTCGAACAGTAGAGGCGGATGATGAGGATCAGGGGGAACATAAGGGAAAGGAGCAGGAGTTAAAGTTATATTATCAGGAACTGCATTCGATAAAATAAGGTCTAGAAGTCGACCATTCAAGTTAGTGACGTGATTCAATGGAGAGAAGCTTGACAGAGATAAAAAGTTGGTGAAAAGGTTAGATAAACGATTAGACGAAATGATTTTAATACAAGGAGAAGTGATCCAGTCAATGGAAGGAAGATTGAAATCACCACAAATAATAACACGAGAAGAAGCATTGAGGGAGAGACAAAACGAGGAAAGGGACAAAAAGAACGATTCGTATAGCTCAAGGGGAGAGTTACACGGAAAGTAGGTAGAAGATATGTACAAAGGGGTAGAAGGGTTAGCGTATACTTTAACAAAAACACATTCAATGGGAGGAGGAGGAAGAAAGCCATCGCATAGAGCGCTGGAAAGACAACTCTTGACAGCTATTAAAACTCCACCACCATCAGTTTTCTTGGAGAGGCTGCAGTCACGATCTTTTCGATAAACTGTAAAATTCTGAAAGAGTTCAGAGCTATAGACTCCAGAGTGAAGCCAAGTCTCTGTCAAACATATAATGGAGTCGTTTGACAAAAGAGCAGACAGATTAAGTTGCTGCAACTTGGTTCGTAAACCACGTACGTTCTGATAATAAATACTTATTTTTTTAAACATATCAGGATAAGAGGCACTAGCATATGTTGAGGTATTAGGAGGCACTAATTTTGAGATCGACGAGAACGAGTTTGACGAAAATTCGTAGAGCTGCGAACGGTAAATGCTTTGACCAAAGTTCCACTTGGCCAGAAGTCACTTTTAAGCATCGCTTTGTGTTCGGGAGGCACAGTTATTTTAAAAGACGCCATTCACTATTTGAGATATTGTCTTTTGTCAGTTTTTTGCAACTTATAAAGGCTGGAGCAAATCCAAGTTTGGCAATAATGTAACTTTGTACGTCATTGATGGTAGTGACGTAGGCTAGCCTAGAGACGAAGATTTGGATTGGAGGGGCAACAACCTGCAACGCCGGATTAATGGATAGCGGCGATTGTACATGATGAGGAGGCGGGAGCGGTGCATGCGAACTGACTCCAGAAGTAGTTATAGTAGAAGAGGACTTCGTCTGTGACGCTTGAAGATCCGTTGCTGAGGTGGACACGATGCACGACGTAATTGATGGTAATATAGTTGGAGCCATCAAAGAAGATGAAGCTGTTTCAGGATTAAATACAGTTGCAAATGGTTCCGGTTTGCTAGATTTAGTAGATTTGGGTATAGCACCGCGACAAGATTGAGGAGGGAGTTCACTCGTAAACATGGATGGCGAAGCCGGTTTAGATGCCGCAGAGATCGTGTCTATACGCGAACTAAGCGAAGCAAGTGAGACAGAGTGCTCGTGCAGTATTTTAATTATATCCGCTAGCGTCGTATTTTTGCATGCATCACAGCGATAAAAGATATTGTTTGGTTGTTTGGCAATGATGTCGACAAATAACGAATTTATGTTAAGGCACTTAGCATGGAATGCTTTACCGCAGTAGCCATCACAATAGATAAAGCGCGAACGAGTAGATTCCGGAAGATTGCAAATAGCACAAGTGGGACCATATGGAGGCGAATTTAGAGCCATGATGCCAAAGGGTTAATAGCACTTATGAGTAGGATTAAGAAAATTGCCTATTTATAGGCTTAAAGACGACAAAGTCAATGATATAACCAAAACTGGCACTGAATCGTTGAGAGAGGAGCTTTACGAGCCAAGTTATATTGGAGTATCACTACGCGTGATGGAGGCACACGCTACAACACTGAGGGAGCACTCAAAGTTCAAATGACAATCATAAAGAAGTGCACTAGCCGGAATTGCACGAAACCAACCAACCGCGCGAATTCGAAAAGAGACGGGAGGTTAAAGGTCACTTGATTCGGAGCTTTAAAAGAGCTTGCCACACAAAAACAAGTTTTAACACTGTATAATGAAAAATGAATAAACTTTCACTGAAACAAAGGGAGCACCAGTGAAGGAAATTAATTTTTATTGAAAGAAACACCAAAATATAGGGAAAACGCGATTAACTAAATGCGAAAGATGCGTAGTCGCAGGCGAAACACACAGGAAATAGTTTATCAAGCGATATTCGGTTAGAACGGTTCGAATTCAAGAAAATAAGGCGGCGGTAATCGGTAATCGGTAATCGATGTTGACACTAGGTACTTGACTCGAATAATATATATAAATTCAAAAGCTCCTAAGCGACGAAATTATTAGACCGTCAAGATCCCCTTATAATGCCCCTGTTTGGGTGGTTCCCAAAAAGGAAGATGCATCTGGACAAAAAAAGTTCAGACTTGTTTTTGATTACAGAAAATTGAATTCTATTACCATCACAGATATTCATACCCAATCCCAGAAATAAATGAAGTTCTGGCTAATCTGGGTAGCAACAAATTATTTTCGATTATTGAAGTGGATTCCACCAAATAACTCTTAGACAATGTGATATCGAAAAGACAACGTTTTCCATAAACAATGGAAAATATGAGTTTGTTCGATTACCGTTTGGACTAAAAAAATGGTCCGCCCATTTTTCAGCGTGCCTTAGATGATATTCTTAGAGAACACATCAGCACAAGATGCTACATTTATATTGATGACATAATTATATTCGGCCAAAGTGAGGAAGGACATTTCAGAAACCTTGAAATTGTCCTCAAAACCCTAGAAACAGTGAGAAATTACCTGTACGGTTCTAAAAAGGTGATAATTTAAACAGATCACCAGCCCCTAAACTTATGCGCTTAGCCATAAAAATACGAACTCCAAAATGAAACGCTGAAAACCAATTTTGGAGGAATATAATCACGAATTGAAGTTCAAACCAGGCAAAGCCAACATTGTCGCAGACTCACTTTCAAGGCCACCGAATTCTTCAGAAGTCAATTCAATGACACCCACTGAACACAGTGCGGACACTTCATCCCATGATCTCATAGCCATAGTAGAATCTCCGATTAACGTTTTTCGGAACCAAATCATTCTCAAAAAAGGGAACGAAAATAGTTATCAAGTCGAAAATCCTTTCCAGCACTATATAAGGCAAACATTCATTCAAGAATCCTACACGGAACAACAGGTCATTCAATTTCTAAAAAGATATTTAAGTCCAACAGCAATTAATGGACTTTGCACAGACGAATCCACATTAGGCATAATCCAATCAGTCTATCCAAATCACTTTAAAAACTATAAAGTAAGATTCACGCGAAAAATTGTAGAAGATGTTCCTAATGAATTTGAACAGGAAGATCGAATTCTGCGCGTGCATAAAAGAGCACATAGAAACGCGGGAGAAAACCGCAAACAATTGTTAGAAAACTTTTACTTCCCAAAAATGGCTGCCAAAATAAAAAGATTGGTAAAAAGATGTATTGTATGTAAGGAGTGCAAATATGATAGGCACCCTAACAAGCCATTTATTCACGCAACCCCAGTTCCCAAATATCCGGGTCACACGATACATATTGACCTATTTGCCACCGAGAAACACCGCGTTCTCAAGGCAATAGATAAATTTTCTAAATTTGAGACTGTTAAGAAAACCGCTTCTAAATCAATAGAAGATTTAAAAGGCCCTCTAAGAGACATTCTTTTTTATTTTTGTATACCAGAGAATGTGGTAACTGATAATGTTCATGTTGGAGGATGAATTAAAATAAAAACCTATCGGACCCCTCCTTATAAAAGTGAGGTCAATGGCCAAATAGAAAGATGGCACTCAACATTGACTGAAACAATGCGTTGTTTAAAAAGGGAAGAACCAACAAGTTCTTTTGACCGGCTTTTAGAAAAAGCAGTAATAGAGTATAATCACTCAATTCACTCCGTCACTGGCAGAAAACCGGTAGGCTTATTCTTTGGACGTTTTAGTAGCACCACGTCTGAAGACATCGAAAACATTCGTAAGAAAAATATTGAAAAGCTTAAGGCTAAGCATAATAAAGACTTACATTTTCACAACAAAACCAGACAACCTACAAGAAATTATTAGATAGAAGAAATAATATTCGTTAGACAAAACAAGCGTAAAGGCTCTAAACTCACACCTCGATATCAACAAGAAAAAGTAAAAGAAAATAATCATACGACCGTACTAACAGAATCCGGAAAAATTATCCATAATGCTAAAATTCGTAATTGATTATTTCAGGTTGATACTTAAAATGGTACAAACAAAAGTGCAAATCCTCGATTTTACGAACTCCCAAGTGGTGACCCATCATTTAGGTCAGACACGAATTCAAAACGGAAATTTTTTATTAATCCATAAAATCGATTTATAACAGTACGAAAAATTCATAATAAAAACGGAAAATATTTTAAATCTATCAGTTGTACAGTATCATCCACTCGCGCGATATTTGGCTCATGAACTCATGAGCCAAATATCCAAGCCAAATTGAAAATCTCCTCTATAATTTGAAACCACGAAAAATGAAAAGGTCACTAGATTTTATAGGAACAGCCTGAAAATGGCTTGCAGATAACCCCGATCATGAGAATTTCACTACTATTAAGGAAACTGACGATGTATTTCGAATGTTATTAATAAAACCGATTAAGCAAAATAAATGTGTAAACGAAAAATAATAAAATAACGTGATGTACTATTTGAGATAAGAATGTAAAAGTGAATGTACAAGTTTTAATTTCTTTTCAATTTGTAAAGAAAAAGATTTGTTAGATATAAATTACACATTCTGTATAATAAATCTGCTGAACAGACTAGAAGCGAATTGCAACATTATCAATAATGAAAGCATCCCAACCATCGACAACATCTCTCCTGGCATTTTACTCCTCAACAATTTCCATGGCGACCTAACAACGGAAGATTCCTTTCAACAAACGCCGAACAACCAGCTTCTCAATCACCAGCAGGATCAAGTAACTTGGATGATCCAGCTGCTAACTATACGTCAATACTAAGGTTCAACAGCAGCCCATATCTTTGACGATTGAGGACCATCGTCTTAAAAGGGGGAAGACTTAACGCCAAACATGATCAAACACTTGAACAACATCTATGGAAAATGCAACGATCAACGTAAGCATTTTCCACAAGTGCATCTTCATAAGAATTACGCTAGCCACGGATGGCTTCGCCAGACGCTGCATCAGCATTATTTTTTAATATAAGAAGCTAAGACGTAGAATGTAAGTTTCTTCTTGTTTTTTAATTCGAATTGTAAAGACGCAAGACGCTTGTCTCGTTAATAAATGTAAATTTTAAAAGAGAAAAAGGTGTTGTAAATTAACTTATACAATATACAGGGGGAAGGCTGGTGGTCGGGATATAAAACTTAAAATTTAAGAGAGAATTCACAGAAATTTAAGAGAGATCACAGCGAAACTACCACAGTATATGCAAGCACAGTAGCTAATCGGTCATATAAAGCACACTATCAGGTGCGGCTCACGTTTCTACGGGAAATAGTCATGTGCTCTACTATGGCTAGCAAACGTATTTGATTTTATATTTCGCATAGAAATTCCAGTTCTCTTAAATCTTTCATAATTCCTTGTTTTGTTAACTTCCCAGTATATGGGAAGTTCTTGTAATCGCCTCGAAAATCGGAATTGAAATTTTCAACATATCTTCACGTTTTGAGGTCTTTAGAGTATATTTAAAATGTTTTTAGGAAGAAGTATGTATATTTGTGTGTATGTACGTACGTACGTGCTTTCGTGAAAAGTTTTTTCTACGAGAAAAACACTCGTCAACAATGTATCGACTTCGTTGAGGTGTCAATCGAAGCGCCTTTGCAATCTTAGCAGCTGATTAGTTTTTTGGAACACTACGGTTCGAGGGATTTCCCGTTTTGACCCCTTGAAGGTCTTTTCTGCCATGCGCTATATTTTCCGAACCAAACATAGGATTTGCATTGTTTCAATCAAACCAATCTACCTCCCATCCACCAAAAGCACTACGTATTTAATGGACACTCCCATAGATGATACGATTATTATTAACTCATTCCAATTACTGTTATGAGTACCTCTAATTATTATTATTTAAAGTAGTATTATTTTCATAATTGTATTTAATATTTTTAATATTTATGTCGATATTACTGGGAAGTTGACCGTGTAGACCTCAAGGGTCACACCTCGCGGCTTGTTTTGTTTTGTTTTGGATTCGAACAGTTTGTTTGGTCACAGTGTATTGTACATTTTGTGAAACCTACTATAGGAAATACACGTGTAATGGTACTAGTCCACTTTAGAGGGCGCAAGTAAGAGCATTTTTCAAGGTTTTTTTGTATATACTTTATTATATATTAATATGAATTAATATTTTTTTATGATATAATTTTATATTTGAATAATACAAAAAATATATTTTTTTTACATATTAGTTCTTTTTATAGAGAGCACCGTAATTAAGTTCTGAAAAATTCGTCCTCCACGGCGAATAGATAATCTATGGATTGGTAGATCTGAAACAAAAAGTTTTTACGGGTATTTGAAAAGTCAAGTCTCTCACGTCGTAATCTACCACCGTTTTCAAAAATCAGTTAAAAATGGCGAACTTGTGAAAAAAAATCAAACGGCGTAAAAGCGGTGATAAGAGGTAGCGAGGAGGAAGTGTGTCTGCCTGTCTTCGATCGCTGCCCGCGCTTCTTTTGTTAACTTCCCAGTATATGGGAAGTTCTTGTAATCGCCTCGAAAATCGAAATTGAAATTTTCAACATATCTTTACGTTTTGAGGTCTTACGAGTATATTTTAAGTGTTTTTAGAAAGAAGTATGTATGTGTGTGTGTGTGTGTGTACGTACGTGCGTTCGCGGACAGTTTTTCTACGAGCATAACTCACGTAAACAAAGTCGTATCGACTTTGTTGAGGTGTCCATCGAAGCGCTTCTGCAATTTCAAGAGCTGATTAGTTTTTGGGACATTTCGGTCGGGGGGGTTTGCTGTTTTCACCCCTTGAAGGTCAAACCTGTCATGCGCTATATCTTGCGAACCAAATGTACGATTTGCTTCATCAAGGTGTCAATCGACGCGTAAAGACATTTTCGTGATTTTGTCAAATTTTAAAAAAAACTTTGGACCCTTTTTTTAATTTTAAAAAAAAGTGCAAAAAATTGGAGTTTTTTCAAAAACATCAAATTTTTAACTTTTTTTTCAAGTCGCAGTAATCAATATTTATAAAATTTATATACTCCAAACACTTGTTGTAAAAAAATCCTCAAATTATTTTTTCATGATTACAAAAAAAGTTAAATTAAAAATAAAAAATCATTGAAAGTCATCATGTCCTTCCTGGTCATTTATGTCAATCATTATATCTCGAGAACCAAATATAATCTTTGCATCATTAAGAAATCAATCAACGCGTATTAACATTGCAATGATGTTTTGAAATTTAAAAAAAATCTTTAAAGCCATTTTTTTAATTTAATAAAAAAACTATTGAAAATTAGTGTTTTTTTCATAAAAAAATTAATTAATCATTAATAAAATTAACATCGTAATAATAAACGTTTATAAAATTTATAAACTTTTATCAATTTCTGTAGAGAGTAGCAAAATATTTTCTCATGATTTCAAAACAAATTGAATTAAAAATAAAAAATCATTCAAAGTCACCAAGTAAAAAGGGTTCATACGAATTTTTATACCTTAAATCTCTTATTCTAAAGACATTGTTGTAAAATCAATCAAAGTTTATTATTATTTGCATAATTCGCGGAGATTTTTAATAGTCTTCACATAACCGTGTTTTAACTTTAATAAAAAAAACTGCTTAAATTTTGAAAACCAATACAAATCAAATCACATTTGCAACTGTAATAATCAACGTTTTGAATGGTAAAAATTTTGTAGTCAACACTTTTTGAGATCATATGCTTTGAAAAGCTTTCATCAAATAAAAAATTGTAGTTTTTAGGAGTTTTGTTCTTTAGTATTCGTAAAATTTCAGTTACTTCCGTCATCATTTGTAATACATATATTTTACTTTTTACATGCAATTGAACTTATTTTTGACTGCATAATCAATGTTTCTCAAAATCAACAGAAAATAAGAAATAATTATAAGTTTCATTGATGTAAAATCGTGAAAAAATACAAATTCAGTGATTATGCCGAAGTGCTAGCAGTTGTGACCGAAACTATTCAAAAAGGCCATCACGCGACAAAATCTCTTCAGTTGTCGTAATAATAAAAACTGAATTCATTTTTGCTAGCGCTGTTTTGTCCTTCAAGCATCGATATGAAAATAAAAAATAACGTAGAAAAGGCTTTGTAACCTGTGCCCCCTCCGATTGATCTACGTGAATATTAAATCAAACAAATCCACGAAAATCTTTACGTAATCAATTGACGCTCGCGTAGATGGTTCGATTAATATTAAGTCATTCCAATAACTTTTATGAGAGGTACATTTTTATTATTAAAAGTACTATTATTTCCATAATTATAATTGTGTTCAATATTTTTAATATTTATGTAAATATTGCTGGGAAGTTGTACGTGTGAACCTCAAGGGTCGCACCTCACGGCTTGTTTATGTTTTGGTTTGCCACGCAGCGACAGAGTCATAAACTCAAGAACCTCATAACTCTCAAAATTAATAAAAGTCACAAACTCTAGAAAGTCATAAACTCTAGAAATAATGACACAATTTTCGGATTTTATAATATAAACAAGATCACATCGCGTCCGATAAATGCAACTCAGTCAAATAAGCAAATAGAGTCGTCAACTGATAATTTGTAATGGAACACTTATACCACAGCGATTTTTATGTTGAGTTCATGCATTCATTTTATCCTAAATTGATAAGAATTTCAAATAATTTATAGAGTATGACATTTCGAGTTAAGATGTTTTAGAAAAGGACTCATATCACTTGAAACGCACTATAAGCGTGCGAGTTTCATAAAAAGGGCATGGACGGAAGTTCAAAGTAGAGATTTAAGAATTAGACTTCGAAGGCGAAGCATATAGTTATACAAGATTTCTCTGTAAAAAGTAGAACGAAAATCGATAAGTAATTAAATTAAACTTATTTTAAATAAAAGCGTTAGTGAAAATCGGTGGTGTTTTAATTAAATAAATATATTTGGCGCAGTCGGTAGGATATTTCAAGTGTATTAACTTTAATACGAACGATCAAGTTCATTTAGTGCGAACGACAAAGTTCAATTTAGAAGTGAAAATTCTAAAAATCACTGAAAGTTTAAAGTTTACACGTGAGTTTCAATTCTTTGTGAAATATCGAACGAACCAAGTCGACAAGACTTATCTGTCTTCAAAAAAGTTTAAATTCACGCGTGGGAACGAAAAGTGCACGCAGTAAACTCAGTGAAAGGCAACAAATTTAAAGGTACGAGCAGAAAGGAATCGCACCGATCAAGATTATACAACCCATTCGCATCACTAGAACGAAACGTACAATAATGGCAACAAACACAGGTAACGATACTATAAGTTCTCCAGCCCCGAATACAAAATTGAAGATTACGTTGGATCCAATTAAACATGCATCCCGAATACCAACATTTGACGGAAGTCGTGATCAACTTAAAAGCTTCACAGACATGGTAGATGTCATGGTCCCAATCCTGCAGACGTACGACAACAATTCCCAAAACATAATTTGCAATGTCATTAAAAGTAGGATTATTGGTAGAGCTAAGCTAATTTTAGATGCAAGCCCCCATATAATAAAATGGGAGGATATAAAGAAAATTTTGTACGCAAACTTTTCTGATCAAAGAAATAGTACACAGTTACTTAACGAACTTCGAACTACAGAGTATAGAGGTTCAGTCATGGATTTTATTAATATGATTCAACAGAGATTGACAAATTTAAATTTGAAAGTAGAGCAGGAACAAAGTCCAAATACTATACAATTAATTCAGGACAATCAAACTGTTGCATTAGATATACTTAAGAAAAATGTCCCAGAACCAATCCGAACCATTTTATTTTGCAGAAATCCCGATACGTTAGAAAAGGCAATATTTATTTTAACCGAAACAGGATACCTCTATCACAAAAGAGAAACTAACCCTTCCAAATTTAAAAATAAACAAAAATCTTTCCAAAATAATTATTCTGATTACAACCAAAATTTCCAAAATAAAAATCATTATTTTTCTAATCCACATCAGCAATTCTCACATAAGAGCCAATACCACCAAAATCAGTATAGCCATAACCCTAATCAATATCACCATAATCAGTTCCGACAGAACCAATTCCAATACGGCAAAGCGCCATTCAACAAAGATTCAGTCCAAAGTCGCATTCGCAAATTTGGAACACCTCAACCTATGGAGATTGAGAATACAAAACAAATAGTACACACTAATCAGCATCAAAATTTTCGAAAACTTGCCTCGGAACCCCCAGCTTCAACAACGTCCCATATATTCGAATAAATTCGTATGGAATCCCTCTTAGATTCCTAATTGACACAGGTGCCGCAATAAGCGTTATTGATCCCAACCTTTGTCATCCGAGTCTAAGAGTTCCAAATAAAAATTCTAGCATCCATACGTTAAATTCACAATTATCCTTTTCGCATACAGTGCAAATAAAACCATTCAAAGAAATTGGCGGAAACGAAAAATTTACTTTCATTGAATATAAATTTAATGACTTTTTTAATGGAATTATTGGTAATAATATATTTAATAATTATGAGGTGGAAATAGACCTTCACAATAGATATATAAAATTTAACAATACAAAATTAAAGATTTACTACTCCAGAGAGGAGGAGCACGTTGACGAATATATCAATCACATATATTTTACCGAAACTTATCGAGAAAATAACCCTTTATCATTGTTGAGAACTGAACATTTAAATAAAGAGGAAACGAACAACCTCATATCCTTATTAAAAAATTATAAGGAAATATTCTTCCAAGAAGGGGAAAATTTAACCTTCACTCATGAGATAAAACATGAAATCAAAACAACCAATAACACGGCGGTATATACTAAATCCTATAGGTATCCATATATTCATCAGAACGAGGTAGAAACCCAGATCATGGAAATGCTCGAACAAGGGATTATACGCCCAAGTAAATCCCCCTATTCATCACCAATTTGGGTAGTCCCCAAAAAAGCCGATGCTTCAGGGAAAATGAAGTGGCGAATCGTGGTGGATTATAGGAAGTTGAATAGTATTACCATTGATGACAAGTTTCCTATACCCAACATTGATGAAATATTGGATAAACTTGGGAAATGCAATTATTTCACAACTTTAGATCTAGCCAGAGGATTTCACCAAATTGAAATAGAGAAAAAGGACATTGAAAAGACCGCGTTTTCGACGGATAAAGGTCACTACGAATTTACAAGAATGCCTTTCGGTTTGAAAAACGCCCCGGCTACTTTTCAACGCTTGATGAATGATATTCTACACGAATATATCGGTAAAATCTGCTTTGTCTACATGGACGATATCATAATATTTAGCACCTCTTTACAAGAGCATATTACTTCTTTAAAAAAAATTTTATGTACTCTTAAATCGGCAAACCTAAAAATTCAAATCGACAAAAGCGAATTCCTAAAAAAGGAGACAGAATTTCTTGGCCACATCGTGACCACTGAGGGTATCAAACCAAATCCGCGAAAAATAGAAGCCATCTTAAACTTCCAAATTCCAAAAACAACTAAACAAATCAAATCGTTTCTAGGTTTAGTGGGGTTCTACAGAAAATTTATAAAGGACTTTTCAAAAGTAGCAAAACCGTTAACTCTTCGGTTAAAGAAAAATGCCAAAATTAGCCCCAAAGACGTATATTATACTGATGCATTTGAGAAACTTAAACAGTTAATAATATCTGATCCTATCCTTAAACATCCCGATTTTGAAAAACATTTCACCCTCACAACTGACGCTTCTAACTATGCAGTGGGAGCAGTACTTTCTCAGGATGGTCATCCAATTTGCTATGCTTCGCGAACTCTCAATGACCATGAAACTAGATATTCCACTATTGAAAAGGAACTATTAGCCATTGTTTGGGCTACTAAATACTTCAGGCCTTACCTGTACGGTAGAAAGTTCACTATCAAAACCGACCACAAACCTCTAACATGGCTAGCTAATCTAAAGGAACCAAATTCTAAACTCCAAAGATGGAAGTTAAAATTGGAAGAATTCAATTATGATATTGAGTATATAAAGGGAAAGGAGAATCATGTAGCAGATGCATTATCTCGTCCTTCCATAAATACTGCAGAATGTTCAAAACTAGTAAATGTCAATGAAATAGATAATGAGGTAAATAATGACAACGAGTCACTAGCAACTTGCCATAGCGCGAACGATGATAATTTAGAATACATACCTATTTCCGAAGCCCCTCTTAATATTTTTAAGTATCAAATAATAATTAAAGAAGGAAAGGAAAATAGAATAAAGAAAGTAAAATATTTCGGTAAATTACGAACAATATGCGTATCCAAAGAATTAAACGAAAAGTATTTCCAGTATATATTAAATAATCATACTCCTGGAAAAGGACTAGTGGCAGTATATATCCCCAGCCTCGCGATATATACTGAATTTCAAAATGAATATTTGAAATGGAAAAGTCCACATACGAAACTAAGAGTAGTTAAGTGTAATTATTTACTTTTCGATTGTACCGACAAAGGACAAATTCAAGAGGAAATTCTGAAGGAGCATAAACGCAACAATCACAGAGGAATAGAGGAAGTATATAAAGAAATTAAGACTAAATACTATTATCCAAAACTAAAAACCGAGATAACTAAAGTAATAAATAATTGTAATGTATGCCAATTAAGTAAGTATGAAAGAAAACCGGCCAAAATCCCATTTGAAAAACCCCATATACCTGAAAAACCACATGAAACGATTCACATGGATATATGGTTTGTAGATAAAAATCACTTCTTCTTAACCATCATAGACAAATTCTCCAAATTCGGTCAAGCGATACCTTTAAAATCTAGAAACTGGATGGACATTCAATCCGCCCTCAATCAACATTTTGCTACTTGTGGAAAACCTAATCACATTATAACTGATAACGAAAGTGCCTTTACTAGTAATCTTGAGAATTTTCTCCAAATAGAAGGAATAACACTTCATTTCACAACACCTGGACTTAAAACCGGCAATGCAGATATCGAAAGGTTACATAACACACTTAATGAGCATGTCAGAATTAAAATTACCGAAACTAAACTAGCACCATCAGCAATAGATATACAGGAAATAATGAAATACTATAATAACACAATCCATTCCACAACTAATCATAAACCAATAGAAATAAATAATGGCATCATAAATCCTTCAGAACATCAAAAAATAAGGGACAGAATAATTAGAAAACAGAACCAAAGCATTAATAACAAAAATAAAAACCGAGAAAATGAAGAAATCAATCCAAAATACATTAAAAATAAAGCGAAAAATAAAAAACACGATAGACCATTCATTTCAAAAAATAACCATAATATAACGAATAAAAAACTCTTCATGAAACTAAAGAAATTCCAAAAAATCTAACACACAGATGTCAGCATGTTCTTCTTAAACATCCTATTATCAATAATCACAAAAGCCAATATTTTAAACAAAGACACCAACGAAATAAAAACAAAACAATTTTTAAACTTAGAAACATAACAACTAGTTAAAGAAAATTTAAAATCTCTGTTGAATTTAGTAACAAAAATCGAAGACATAGCATTACTATCGAAATTTGAAGTTCTTAGTAAAGACATAATAACAATTAAAATAATTCAATACTTTAAAAGAAAATGTCGATAAATAAAATTTCAGAGATAGATTCAATGGCTCAAAACACAAAAAAAAATAGATATTAATAATAATTGAAGTCACAAACTTCACAGCCAAGCAATATTATAAATTATCAATCATTCTGATTCCAATTTTTTTATTTCGGATGACAAATAATCTGTAGCCAACAAAGAAATTGAAGAAAGAAATTAAAGCCTATTACCGTATAGAAAAAAAAACTCAAATGAACCAGAAAATTGTACAATGCACACCAATATTATCGCAAGTATCGAAAAAGCAAATTACCGGAAATATAATTATTAGAAAGATTTGAATATGACAAGAATATATCATAATTGTAATGGCCAAGAGTCTGATTATTATTTTATAAAAATTGTAAATTGCAAAATAACGATTAATATCACAAATGTAAATAAGAAGGCCATTGTTTATAAAAATATTATTTTACCAAATGAAATAAAAAATGTTACCTATAAAGAAAAAGAAAACTTCACATATGTAAGTACAGAAGTACATGCCCAAAACATTGAAAATTAAGACCATATAAGCGTTATTGAATTAGAACTCAAAATAAGTTCAAAACTTAGTATCACCACCAATGTACTCATCATTCTTATCGTAATCATCGTCGCTACAATCGCTGATCGTAATTTTTCGAAAAATATCAAAACTAGACATAAATATCAAATATTTGCGCGAGGACACGCATCCTAAGGGGGGAAGAGTCATAAACTCAAGAACCTCATAACTCTCAAAATTAATAAAAGTCACAAACTCTAGAAAGTCATAAACTCTAGAAATAATGACACAATTTTCGGATTTTATAATATAAACAAGATCACATCGCGTCCGATAAATGCAACTCAGTCAAATAAGCAAATAGATTCGTCAACTGATAATTTGTAATGGAACACTTATACCACAGCGATTTTTATGTTGAGTTCATGCATTCATTTTATCCTAAATTGATAAGAATTTCAAATAATTTATAGAGTATGACATTTCGAGTTAAGATGTTTTAGAAAAGGACTCATATCACTTGAAACGCACTATAAGCGTGCGAGTTTCATAAAAAGGGCATGGACGGAAGTTCAAAGTAGAGATTTAAGAATTAGACTTCGAAGGCGAAGCATATAGTTATACAAGATTTCTCTGTAAAAAGTAGAACGAAAATCGATAAGTAATTAAATTAAACTTATTTTAAATAAAAGCGTTAGTGAAAATCGGTGGTGTTTTAATTAAATAAATATATTTACAGCGGCGGTCTTGGCGAGCGTGACGGTCAGCTTGTCCGTCCGACCGCCCGCCAGCCACACGACAAACAGCCACAAAAGCGCAGCCAGCCTACTCGGCGTAAGCGTAGCGCCGCCAGTGCGCTGGTCGCTCCAAATTTGGCCACTCTGGTCTACAGCATAGTCTATGGATAAACTAGTCGTTAAACTTAGAGTAAAAAGTGGACTATCAATTTTCAACGCCGGGTAGTTCCGAGCATAGTCTATGTATACACTAGTCGTTAAACTTAGAGTAAAAAGTGGACTATCAATTTTCAACGCCGAGTAGCTCCGAGGAACTACCAAAAGCTCCAAGCTTCAAGCACGAGCATATGCTCTGCTCTGCTTTACACCTGTATTTCCTATAGTTGTTTCGCTGGGATCTCTCTTAAATTTCTCGTAATGCTCTCTTAAATTTAGTTTTAAAGCTCAGTGTATTTCATTTCCCCATCTAGAGTTTTCTCACTGTATATTGTATACACTGTGGTTCCGAGGAGCTACCGTGAGCTTCAAGCTTTAAGTACGAGCATATGCTCTGCTCTGCTTAACACCTATATTTCCTATAGTTGTTTCGCTGTGGCCTCTGTTAAATTTCTCTTAATGCTCTGTTAAATGAAGTTTTAAAGCTCAGTGTATTTCATTTCCCCAACTAGAGCATATGCTCGTGCTTAAAGCTTGGAGCTTTTGGTTGTTCCACGGACACAGTGTATACAATATACAGTGGGAAAACTCTAGATGGGGAAATGAAATACACTGAGCATTAAAACTTCATTTAACAGAGCATTAAGAGAAATTTAACAGACACCTCAGCGAAACAACTATGGGAAATACAGGTGTAAAGCAGAGCAGAGCATATGCTCGTGCTTAGAACTTAAATCTCATGGTAGCTCCTCGGAGCTACTCGGCGTTGAAAATTGATAGTCCACTTTTTACTCTAAGGTTAACGACTAGTGTATACATAGACTATGCACGGAGCTACCCGCTGTTGAAAATTGATAGTCCACTTTTTACTCTAAGTTTATCGATTAGTGTATCCATAGACTATGGTCTTTATACCATGGGGTGACCTCTTGTAGTGACATGAAGCTATTAAACTAATTTTAAGAGAGAATAAAGTGAAATTTAAGAGAGTTCATAGCGAAACTATTATTCCACAGTGTCTACAAGAGACAGTGTGCAAACCAGCTGTTAGAATCCAAAAAGAAATTGGGATTTAAATTGATTTAAGAGAGAGTTAAGAAAAAATACAGCGATTTTTATGCGAATCAGAAAATCAAATACGTGTGCTTTGATTATGCCCCGTAGAAACGCGGGACGCACTTGATAGTGTTCCTTCATATAAACGACTATCTCTTACATATACTGTGATATAGCCTTTGTTTCTTGGCCTACGATTACCATTTCATGTTGGAATCAAAATAATTTCTCCCTCGTAATCCATAGTCGACAGGATTTCAAGGTTTGGAAAATTCAACCCCACGAAAGAGAGTTTTATTTCAGATGATCACTGTTTTCCCATTGTTGAGTAATACATCACGCGGTGATTGTACTCGCGGATGTTAGTGGGTCACTCTTCGTTCGGTCATCGAACTTTCACCCATGTATCGATAGATGTATTTTGCAGATGGTATGTCTAGAATCATAAACAGAACAGTATGATCATGTGCATAATCCAAAACGTGGGCTTTTGATCGTTGCCTATAATGTGGTGTTGAGTGCTGGATAACGCGTGAGTTTGCCGTGGTTCGCAAGAATCAAGACATCTTGTTAATTTTGTGTTGGATGTAGGTCGCACCAAATTCATTGTCATGACATCTCGGTGTATTGAAAAAAGAAAGGATACTCTTAAACTTATTTGCAGTTACTTTTCGCAACGTAGATGGGGAATTGAAATAAATTATTTATGCTAAATTACTATTGCAGTGAACGTAAATTTGGTATCAAATTTATTTTGGATATACATGTGTATATTTACATATGTATGAACTCGATAGGTTTTACAATGATTCACACAAAAATGAAAGTACTCGTTACGTTGCTACGAAACAGTTAATGGCGTGGGCTGGTACAGCCGTAATGGCCACATAAAGATTTTTTGGCGCCCTGTGGAAAGAAGCAGCTTTGTGCACCCTAAGATTGTAGACCATTTTTGCGTAACCCATGCTGTGAAGTTGACGTTTTTTCGTTTTTGAACCCTCTGCAGTTGACTTAATCCGCTGGTTGGCTCAAGATTAAAAAAAATAATTTTTTGAATCGGTTGGAGCGAACTGGTTGTTCGAAGATTAATGCCCCAGTGGCGGCCCGTGAGAATTTATGCTATGGGTTCTGCAGCGTAGTTTTGCTTGCATTGACATTTTTAAGGTTAATACATAACGAAAGCAAGAGGTAAAAATGTATTTAATTAATGGTATACATTTTGAGCATAATTCGCATTAAAAGTAAAGGTTAAGATTATGCCTCCTAGTAGGAGGATCGAATGAAGGGGGCTCCTACTATGGTATAAAAAGTTCGCGGCGGTAACGACCTTATAAGAAGTTATGGAGGTTCCCCCCACTAAAAAATGGTTATTTTGCCCAATTCCAGCGTTCATCTGAAACAGTAAAATTGACCTTGGAAGTGATTTTAAGACTTGTTTGGAAGTTGAAAAATGTATAAGAAATTAAAAAAAAAGTCATAGTGCATGACAAAAATGGCATTGAGAGTCATTGTGACTTAATGATTTTTTATTTATAAACAACTTTTTTTTTGTAATCATGAAAAAAGTTTTGCTTGCTTTTTTACAAAAACGGCAGCTTAATATAAATAAGAATATTAGCTTCTGGGTTCATGCATAGCATGCAAAAAAATTAAATTTCAACTCCAGCAAAGTTGTTCCACGATACTTATGTAGATATTGTGACCTTTACTTCTTTCACGGAGTAATTCTTATGTTGTAACAGCTAAGGACAGATTTTTTCGTCAGCCTTACTATTGTGAGCGAACAATAATTCACGATAATAGTCTAGTTCAGTGTACGATTCAAATTCAGGTTATGGGCCCAGGTCACCCTAAATTAAAAAGTCATAGAAAAACACTGAAGGTTCAACAAAACATTAGCAAGAGCACGCACGATGAAAACCGATTATCGTTTATAGAACGTGATTTTTTTTGGATTTAAATTGTAAAAGTGAAGTGAAGCTAAAAGCATGGCGAACCAACCACATTGGACATTCGAAAAACTGCGTGGTCGCGAAAATTATGATGTTTGGTCAAGGAACGCAAAATCGTATTTACTGATTAAGGGTCTGTGGAAAATAGTGTCGACAGGAACGTCTACAGTACCCACAGAAAAAAAAAACTAGAAATCGATGAGCGTGTTTTAGCCGAAATTACCTTGCTGTTGGAACCGAGCCCATATTCTTACATTGCAACAGCCGAAACTTCAAAAAATTCATGGGATGCAATCGTTGCTGCGTTTGAGGATAAAGGAGTCACAAGAAAAGTTGAATTACTGAAGCAACTGGTGCAATTAAAATTGTCGGATTGCAATTCAATGCAAGATTATGTTGATGAAGTCACTAAAAGTAAAAAATGCCGGTCTTAAAATTGACAATGAATTAACGGCATCGCTCATGCTAGTTGGTTTGCCTGATTAATTTCGTGCGTTGGTATTAACTGTTGAAAATTCGTCGACCGATTTATCTGTAGATATTGTTAAAAATTTGCTGTTGCAAGACTCGAAATTCGACAATCATCACGGTGGTAGTGCTATGTATTCTAAAGGAAAATCCAAAAAAGTTAAATTTCGCTGTCACACGTGTCATGAACCAAATCATTTCAGTAGGAATTGCCCACACAAAAAAATAAACTAAAGTCCAAATTTTCAAAAGATAAGGCATTGTTTGCATCGTTTCTTGTAAATGATAATAGTGTCTCCGAATGGTTTGTTGATTCAGGTGCAGCCATGCACATGACGCAAGGTGAAAACTTGTTGACGAAAAGGCACAAAGTTGAAAATAAAGTTGTTACGATTGCGAAAAATTCGAAAGTCGCAGTGAAATGTGCTGGGAATGTAAATCTATTGTGTAGTGCGGGCGAACAAAAATATAAAATCACTGCACAAAATGTGAAGCATGTGCCTGATTTGTGTGCAAACTTACTGTCCGTGAGACAAATGACAAAAAAAGGGAAATAAAGTTATCTTTGAAAATGATAACTGTTAAATCTTTGACAGTGAACGAAATTTGATAGCAACTGCAGATGTTGTCAATGATTTGTACAGGTTAAACTGTAATGAAATCGACGTTCCAGTTCCAACTGAATCTGCTATGACTGTCGTTAGTAGCGCTGATGTGTGGCATCGCTGATTATGCCACATTTGCAATGAAAATTTGCTGAGAGTAAAAAACTCGTCACGGGGTGTACGATTTGACGCAAATAAAAGTGAAAAATGCGTAGTGTGTATTAAAGGTAAGCAAAGTCAAACGCTCTTCAATAACATTGGAAAACGGACTGAAAACTTACTCGATTTAATTCATTCGGATGTATTTGGTCCGTTACGCAGACCATCGTTTTCAGGTGCAACATATTTTGTGATCTTCATGGACGATTTTTCACGAAAAGTTTTTGTCATACCAATGAATCGAAAATCGGACGTATATGATAAGTTTATGAAGTTCAAAAATATGGTTGAGAACCAGTGCGAGCGTAAGATAAAAGTGTTCAGATCCGAAGACGACGGCGAATACATTAGTAAAAAATTCGTGAATTTGTTAGAACAGTGTGGAATTGTGGATGAAAAAACTACGGTGTACACACCACAATTCAACGGCGTGGCTGAACGAATGAACAGCACAATAATGGAGCGCGTGCTGGGCATGTTAAGTGATGCTGGACTGGACGGTATTTTCTGGGCTGAGGCTGCTACAACTGCAACGTATTTGCTGAATCGTGTGCCTTGTCGTGGAAATATTCGTTGTCCTGAAGAAATCTGGTCGAATACACGGCCAAACTTGAAGCATCTACGTGTTTTTGGCTGTAAAGCAATGGTGCATATTCCGAAGGCTGACCGATCAAAGCTCGATTTAAAATCGAGTGAATGCATTTTCCTTGGTTACAGCAGCAAAACATTCGTGTATCGCCTGTTCAATCCAAAGACAAAGAAAATCATCATCAGTCGCGATATCGTTTTTATTGAAAATGAGTTAATAGAAAATGGATTATTTAGTACTAACCGCTCTGTTTTAGCGTTATCAGTCGATTAAACCGGCAACAATATATGGTGTGACATCGACAATTCAGAGGAAGAAGTAAAAGCGGAACTATCGATGATAATGAATCATTCACTGAAGAACTGACATCACTGGATGTTGGAAATACATTGGAATCGTCAAATGAGTTCGAAAGTGCCGATGACACAATGTACGAGCCCGAAACAGATTTGGACGCCACAATGTTAGGTGAACTGCGTCAATCGGAACGAATTGCCTGCCAACCAAGGCCAGAATATACATCACCACGTTATTCATTTTGTGTAAACGCAACTCCAACATAAGACCCAACAACGTTTGAGCAGACTGTGTCGCGATCGGATGCCCACCTGTGGAAGATGGCAATGGAGGAAGAGATGTCTGCATCAACTACGAATGCAACGTGGATACTCACTGAATTGCCAGTAGAAAGGAAAGCAATTATCTCAGGATGGATACACAAAATGAAACGAGATGTAAACGGGGACGTAATTCGGCATAAAGCACGGGTCGTAGTTAGAGGGTTTAGTCAAACAAAAGGCATCGATTTTAACGAAACATTTGCACCTGTGGTCCAGTTTACGTCCATTCGGTTGTTGCTTGCTGTTGCGGTCAGATATGATTTAACTTTGTATCAAATGGATGGAATTACCGCATTTTTTAATGGTGATTTGAGAGAGGCTATTTGTATGTCGCAACCAACCGGCGACGACGACAACTCTGGACAAGTGTGTGAACTAAGGAAATCCTTGTATGGTTTAAAGCAAGCGAGCAGAGCTTGGAACGAGAAATTAAACCATGTTCTCATTGGCGTCAATTTGAAGCGAAGCGACGTCGATCAGTGCATCTATTGTCGGACAACTGGAACAAAAATGATATTTGTTGCAATTTATGTGGACGATGTGCTGATCTTTACAAATGACTCAAATTGGCTGGATGAATTGAAAGGTGAACCATCCAGAAATTTTCGTATGAAAGACATGGGAATCGCATCATATGTTCTTAGACTTACCCGTGACGAAACACGTCAAACGATCACTATAGACCAATCGCAATATATCAACGAGCTGCTAGTTCATTTTGGTATGGAGGACTGAAACCCGATTTCAACGCCGATCGATACAAACCAAAAGTTGACATCGAAAATGTGTCCAACAACTGAAGACGAGTGAAATTATATGTCAAACGTATCTTATATGCAGGCGATTGGCTCATTGCTGTTTTCTGCACAGATCACAAGGCCGGATATTTGCTTTGCTGTAAACTTACTTAGCAGATACGGTGCCAATCCAGGAAAGGCGCATTGGTCTGCAGTAAAACGTGTGATGCGATATTTGAGAGGGACAACCAATAAAGGATTAACTTATCGGAAAGATGATTCCGAAATGAGGGGTTTTTGCGACGCCGATTGGACCAGTGACATCGACCAAAGACGATCAACAAGTGACCATGTATTCATTTATCAAGTTACGGCCATTTCTTGGTCAACGAAGCGACAGCAAACTGTAGCCCTTACAACTACCTATTCAGAGCTTATGTCAATGGGAACTGCTATACAAGAATCAATTTGGTTGAAACGCATCGAAAAGGAGTTAATTCCATCGTCACCAAAACTTATGGTAGTGCATTGTGATAACAAAATTGCTATTGATTTTGCTAAATACAATTCTTACTCACAGCGCACTAAACACGTTGACATTAAAGACAAATTAGTTCGTGAAAAGTTGCAAAACGACTCAATAAAATTGATTTATATCCCAACTAATAGTATGTTGGCTGATATTCTTACAAAGGAATTGTGTGCAATTAAACATGCAAAGTTCACGAGCGATTTTGGGCTTAACTAATTCAATTCAAATTAATGCAAATATTTCATTTCATTCACCACTCCTTAAAATTAAATTTAGTAAAGTAATTCATGAATGTATTGTTCAGGAAAGGTATTGTGAACGAACACTAATTCACGAGAACAGTCTAGTTCAGTGTACGATTCAAGTTCTGTGTGCTGCCGCTCACAGCTGTATCCGTCAATAGAGGTTTCCCTTGCTTGTAACCTTTCAACCTGAACGGTTGTGTGTTTTTACTGCACATTACTTTCAACAACACTTACTTGGCCGATCTAAATATAGACTTACGACACCAACTGCGTAGCCTATGTCTGGTCTTGTTCCGATGGTCAAGTACATTAAACTTCCGACAGCTTGTCGATATAGATAACTTTTACAATGCTCGTCGTTTACAAAATTGCCGAGATTTTGATCACAGTCCATTGGTGCAGCTACTGGATTACAATACATCACAGTGAAACGACTCAATACTTTCTTCGCATATGCCTCTTGATGTATGCGAATTGACCCATCAGGTAACCGTTCAATTTGAAGACCAAGAAAGTATTTTACTTCAGAAATTTCTATCTCAAAATTTTCTCGTAAGTATGAAGTGATTTCATCAATTTCATTTCGTTGCTATAAAACCATCATCAACGTAGATCGCAATAATTGTTATTGTGTTTTCCCTTTTACGAACAAAAACGCACGAATCGTATGCACTTTGTTTGAAATCAAATTTACGAATGAATGATGTAAATTTTTGGTTCCAACATCGCGACGCTTGCTTGAGCCCGTATAAACTTTTCTTCAACCTACAAACGCATTCACTGCCGTCTTCATGCCCAATTGGCTGCTTCATGTAGACTTTTTCTCTCAGCTCACCATACAAAAAAGCTGTTTTTACATTGAACTGTTTCAATTGCATTTTGTTTATTGCTGCCAATGATAAAAGAAGACGAATCGATGTGTATCTGGTTTTGCTTGACTTTAAATACCCAACGATTATAGATTACTTTCAGATCTTTTGGTGCTTCAACCAACTCCCACGTCTGATTTTCAATGAGCGCATTGTATTCGTACACTTCCACTGTTGAGTTTGCTCTGAACCGATTGACTCTTCATACGATGTTGGTTCATACATGATTGCCAAATTTGCATTCAAACGATCCGGTGCTTTAATTTTTGAACGTTCATTCGAGTTTTCTTCAAACGACAAAAAATGTTCGTTATCATCGTTTGCTTCATCATCAGACACTTGATTATCGGCTTGTTCGACCACTGATTCATCTCGAATCACATATTTATCCGATTTCTCATTGAACTTAATATTGCAGCTCATAAACACCCTATTGCTTTCTGGATCATACAAACGAAAGTTTTTTGTTGTAGGCTTACATCCAACCAGATGAGCTTTCTTTGCTCTTGGATCCCACTTCTTTCGACCGGTTTGCTTTGGGATTTGCACGAAACATTCCGTTCCAAAAATTTCGATATGACCCAAATATGGCTTTTTATCAAACCATTTTTCATATGGTGTAGTACCAACACAATTGCTATTTGTTGTACGATCCAACAAATATGTCGCTGTACGCACCGCTTCTGTCCATAGTGATTTCGGTAAACCACCCGCAATGATCATTGTTCTTGCACTCTCTTGAACTGTACGATTATCGCGTTCGATCCGACCACTTTGCTCAGGAGTGTACGGTGTAATACCCTTAAACTGTATGCCCTCGGTTTGCAGTATATCGATCAACAATTTCCGATTAAAAAATTCTTTTCCATTGTCGAATCATACTTCCATATTCATATTTTCCACCAGTGCAACCAATGACTTCAGGTGTGTGTACGCTTCGTCTTTTGACTTTAACAAATACGTGAAACGAAAACTGCTTCATCTTTAATTAACATGAAACATCGCATACCGTTGATTTCATTAATCTCGCTTGGACTGCAGAGATCTAAGTGCATGGATTCTCCCCTTGTTGACACTCGCTTAACGGTCTGCTTATGTGTTGCTCTAGTCATTTTACCATATTGACAATCCTCACAGAATTTTTTTTCGCTGTCTGCGAAATCGACTCCCCTGACTAGACCATCCTTACACATTTTCTCATTCGAATCGACGTTGACATGACCCAGTCGCCGATGCCCTTGTTGTAGAGAAACAGCAGCAATGTTCGCATATTCGAAAATCCAATTTGAGACGATTCTTCTCATCTCGCTTTCCGATTGCAACAACTTTGTTTGAATTATCAATGAATTTGTAGCCCTCTTTTTTTGATTAAAACTTTGATACCTTTATCTGTCAGCACACCTGTTGAAAACAAATTTTCACTCAATTCAGGAACATACAGAACATTCTCCAAACGAACTAGCTTCCACTGATTGTGAACTCTCGCATCAATGGGAATTGTACCGATTGCTTCGATTTTTAGAAAACATTTGTTTGCAACTTCAACCTTACATGGCCCCATGTATTTTCGTAGCTCTGAAAACCACTCTCAGCATACCAAGTATCCGATTTTTCGAATTTTTGTTTAACCGTCACATCTGAACACCATGACATTTCATTGTTGTCTTTGTTGCTTTTGTCCGACGATTCTTTATCTTTTGCCCAATGGCCTTTCTGACCACAAGCGTTGCACTTCGTTTTTCTCTTTATGTCATCGATTTCTGACTTTGGCTTTGCATTCTTGAGTTTGGAATTTCTCTTTGTTTTCACTGAAAACGCTGTATTCGAATTGATAACTTCTTCCTTTTTCCAATAGATTTGGATTTTCTTCCTCCAATTGCAATGATGACATTAATTCATTGAGTGTACGATTCGCTGTAGTATTGTACCATACCGGTTTGTAATTGTTGAACCTTGGTGTTAACCCAGCAATGATACGTGCCATTTTCAAATTGTCGGTCCACTTTTCTTTTTGATGGTCAATATCAGACGCCAACTGACTCACACGAGGAATATACGCTGCCATCTCTTCATCATCACGCATTTTTGCTGTAAAATACTCCTCATATAATATCATTGCACGAGTTTCGGAATTCTTTTCTTAAACGCTGGCTTTTCTGACTTTTATTCACTTTAACAGAGCCCATAAACTACTTTGCTTTACGCTATGCCAAGATGACTTTATGCAAAAAACAACTAAAACACTTTACACAATATTAACGTTGTGACTCCAGGTTTTTTCTTCAATTTTCAATCATTTAAGCTCACCGGGCCCATAACCTATTGGATTTACAATATGTACGCAGTAAAATAATGTAGACAAATTGAAAAGACAAAACGATTTATTACTAGAAATTCCTATCTTTTATGGAGCGGTTTTATTTATATGTTGTTTGCTTGAATCTTATAACTGGACTGACTGTTTGACACTTCAATATGACAGAACGAACCTGCACTGGCCAAAGTGCTACCATTTTTGTTTTTAACAATGCTAATTTCAATAGAAATTGTTTGAAGCATTATTAAATTTAAGCTGTTGCTATCCGCCCGACAGCGTCAAAATTAAAAGAAGGTTTGTGCATGTGTTGAGCAAGTGTGACGTAAAAATTACCAAGGGGATTTTGAGAATGAGATAAGTAGTGAGCAGAGAGGAATGACAGTCTAACCATCCATCAAGTGTTCAAAATTGTAAACGCATGCACTGGCGATGAGTTCCATATGTGAATTACAAAAATTAAAGAATTAACGGAGGTTTTTCGGAGTGGAAAAACTCCGATTATTTCAATTAACGACGATAACATCCACATACGACCACAATTAACAGAAGCCGATGAACCGTCTACTTTTATTGTTAGCAGTACAAAAAGAAACCAAGAAGTTTCAATGCCAATTTCTCTCACACTAAAAGGACGCCCAAAAGGATTGTTACAAACTACTGTTTGAGTCTAGACAGAAAAAAACTGATACAATATTTTTTTATACTATATTATTATATTTTGCACGACCTACACGCTAAATTATATTTTTTAAACTTACAAATATTTATTTTTCCACATTATTTTACATATATTTTGCCGTGCATCGGAGTCTGCGGCTATGTGCCATACGATCTTTCATGATTTTTGGTTTTTCTCTTAATGACGCTCCGTTAAAGATCCTACCAATCGATTAATCTTGGCAAAGAAATTTAAAATATTGTAATTATATAAATTGCATTTACACCAATTTCCCGTATATCCATAGTCTCGATCTGTCACTTACCGACTGTCATTCCTGTCTCTCCTCACTATTTATCCCATTCTCAATTTCCCCTTGGTTGTTTTTACGTCACACTCGCTCAACACATGCATGCTTATTTTGACGCTGTCGGGCGGATAGACACTTCGCTAAATTTATTGGAAACAATAAAAATTCATACTTCAACATATCACCCTCTAAGATATGATATGATTGAATGTTTTCATCGTACTCTGAATGCTTCCAGCAGAACATCAAATAATAAAAAAATGTTGGAGAGATACCTGTAGTTTTACTAGGTATTCGTTCTTTAAAAAAAACAATTAATTGGACTCCAGCAAAAATGCGTTACGGAGAAAACTTACGCTTCCTAGATTTACGTTAGTAATACTAAGCAACATTTAATTATGTCAGACTTCATTGTTGATCTGGAATCAAAATCAAAAAATCTATCAGCCTTTAGATTCAAGGGTTTAATCAGAGAAACTTTTTATTCCAAAAACAAGAGATTTTTCCCATTGAAAGGATAAAATCGGGATTTATAGCTTAAACCTCGGTAATTTAGAAAGATGCATTCAAAATTTTACTTCGCTGAAAAGAGAAATTGATGTAGCGGCATCATATATTTATAATATGAAATGATTTAGCAACTACATATACCCGAGAAAACACATTAGTGCGACAACTGTCAAAGTAGAGTGTACTGAACTGTAATGTGATTATCGTTGTGGAGTGCGTGGTTGACCAGGTGATAGTAGCGTTTCGGGTGTTGGACGTTTCACGTGTTTTCCTTGACCTCTTAGACGATAATCTTGGAGAGAAATGATCTTCTTCTCTCTGTGAAAGAAGTTATTCTCAGAAAAGAAAACAACAAGGATTTTTCAGGGACCTACCGGCAACTGACTAACTGGCACATGTTTGGCGCAGTCCCAAAGGACAGGCTGCCGATATTACTGAATTTTCAAATTGCCGAATTAAAAGGCAACTTGTAGTCTGCCGAATAAGGCAGACTTCACTCAAGTATTCCTGTTAAACGTTTTGCCGATGTGAAGGCAAAAGTTGTAGGGTAAAACAAACAACCTCGTTCAACTAAGGAACAATTATGAGCCCCGTGCCAGCCTCGTTCCTTCTTTTTATTTACAATTTTCTTTCTTAATTTCTATGTACACTAAATTTGCTTATTCTATAAAAATTCCTACTCTAGTCTAAAATCTACTTACCATAACCAATCGAACGCGATTCAATTTAGTTCTCACGGAGTTCATCGAATCCAATATAGCTTACTTTGCATTGACCCAATTAACGTTGCATAAGTTATATTTTTGTTTACTCTAGGTTAAATGTTCTACTAAGAGTTTCACACAGAGACAAGAAGGGAAATTTAGATTACCATATCAATGTAGGTTTGAGGATGTGCTTTGCCATAATAGAGAGCTTACTGAAGCTTGTGTGGGAAATTACAGCAGCTTGTGTGGGAAATTACAGAAGCTTGTGTGGGAAATTAGTTGTGTATGAGCTAGTTCCAGGTTTGGAACTAGGAATACACTACAGAACTACATTTAAATTGTTTAATAAGACGCTATGCAAAAGTTAACTGCTAGGAAAATGTTGCTATCTTTTAGTCGTCGTTATAAGTTTGACCTGAACCCGTCTATTAATGATATACATTAACATGGGGCTATGTTAAAAACATGCCCAATCAATCTTTATGTTATTCATATTATGATAAAAATGTTACTTCTTAGAAAGATAAAACATTTGCTGCGCATAGTTCAAACACTATCCATGCTTGTGAGTTCAAATTTTCGTGGCATAAGCCGTTAAGAGTTACAGAAACAACTCATGATTATGTGCGTTGGACATTGTTGCAATCTTAAAAATGCGAAGTGGTGTGGTAAACTCTTGAGTAACACCGTTGAATTTTTTGAAAAACATTCTTTTCGCCAAAGATATTCATGATTAAATTTTGAAAACTTTCGATCGGGTGGTCATTTCTGTCATACATCATATCTCGGGAACCAAAAATTGGATTTGCGTCATTAAGGTGTCAATCGAAGTGTATTAGCATATAAAAATATTTAGTGCAGCCATTTTATAATTGAATGAAATAAAGTGCATAAGATTCAGATTAACGTAAAAAAATATTCCGTTTAATTGCACTACTAGCAGTCCATGCTTACGGCGCCGTGTGCTCGGTTTGCAAATTTAAAATCCTTCCTATTTTGTTTTGAACTTGTTCCGCCTGTATACAATTTTCTCCTCAAACCAACGTACGCGTTCGCATAAGTTCGGTAAGAATCGTGTGAGTGATTGATTGATTGATCTATGCCAAACTGATGTAAGCATAAGATGGAATGAAAGAATGGGCAAGGAACATTTTGCCAGCTGTATGAATTCGACTGATGATACTACATAGACAACAAAATGCACATTAGAAAATATATGTAGCCAGCTCTTTGCAGAAAATTTCGTTTTGGAAGGTGTGATAAAAGTTGATAGTTTTATTCTTAATTTAGTTCTCATGAAATGGTTAATCGAAATCCAAGAACTTGTTTTTTAAATAGATAAAACGTATATTATATTAATCCTTATATCTAATAACTAACTAAATATATATATACATACATTATTTAAAGCTTTTGGTGATCGGATACCCCAACTGCCAACAAGCCAGTCGATTTTAGTTTCTTCACTTTATTTTCCTCTATTGCTGCAGTAATGTATTCCGGATCCCTGATTTTCATTCCTCTAGTATGTCTCGGATCAATTAATTCCGGTAACGCACAATTAAAATAAAAATTTTCCAGTTTCTGCTTTATTTGTGAATCATCCCGTTTGATCATCTCAATCTTCATAGGAATGCCATCTTCGGTCCAAACTCCCAAAACACATAAATCAATTTTTGTTATGTGAAGCTGCCCTTGAATCTGATATAACCAATCAGAAGTTTTATTTATGATGAGCTCATCATTCACAATTTTCCAATTTTTTTTTTAACAGCCTCTAAAACATGCATACCGCGAGGCGAATATGGGCACTTGATTTCAACGATGCTGTCATTAGTCTTGCCGTCAGGAGATGCGCCCAGAAAGCTGTGACATACATGAAGACAAAGTCCGGTTTTGCTTATGTCCTTAGAAATTTATTTTGAAACAGTTTGTAAGGCAGTAGTTTCATTTTCGATTCCATATTTAACTGCAGCAGTACTGAAATTTTTTGGATACAGCAAAGTTTTAACTAAAGCTGCCCAGCTAATATTTGTCTTCCGTTTGCAAATTTTTCCGAAATTCAATGCTGTCAAAAGAGATCTTTTCAATTCAAGCCACAGAGTGGAATTTCAATGCAAAATGAAAACATGTTCGATACTAGCTCGGTTTTCAACATTTATTTCCAAACTTCGCAAAAATTCCGATCTAGCATTTATGAACGATTGTTCCTCCATATCTGGTTTCTCGCAGGAATAGCCGTATTCGAAATCATTCATGACTTTTCTTGGGGTTGGAGACCTCTTACGTTTTCGTGAGTGCTGAGCATTTTGTTTTTTCATATGAAGTTCCATGATGCCTGATCTGTAGGATGGATTTTTTCCGAAAATTTCTTTTCGTAATGTAGAATGCGTTCATTTGGCGTTGAATGCTACAAGTGCGGCGCAGCATCGACTTTGGTAACCACGTCTTGTAGAAAAATTTACACGCTTCCCTCCAACAGCTTTTGCAACACACCCCAGTCAAATTAGCCTTCAACCTCGGAATGGAAGCGAATAAGCTGAAAATTTGCATAAACCTTTATTTTGATGTTCTAATGACTGACAAAAAAGTCTCATATCATATCGTGTCTGCGTCGTAAGTTATTCGAGGTCAAAGGTCGGGTTAATCGGTTTTTTGCAATTATTTCGTTTTCTATGCGAAATACCGCGTTCAAGGTTATTATGAATTTTGTAGGTAATACAATTATCTACAATTTTCATCTCAATCATTTTTTATAACTTCAACCATTCTCGAGATATAGCGCGGAGAGTGGGGAGCGCGCATTCGTATATGTAAAGTCGGGATCGCTATATGAAGCAGAAAATCCAAAGCTTGACAAAACATCCAAAAGTCTTTTCGATCCATATCTTCTATGGAGAAATTCAGATAGCCCTAATAATAGCAGTGATGATAATGCTCTCTCTCGCATTGAAGCCATTATAGCATGACTTATGACATTTTGTTTTTAAATGATCCCTCTTATTTTTTCTGTTTTTTATAATAACTTCTTCCAAAAAATGAAGTAAAGGTTTTGGAATTTCTTTATTAATATCTTCCATCATTTTTATTGGAGGCGGATAAGATTTAGTCTCGACGATAGAAGATCGAATATCATCTCTAATAATTGCAGCTGCAGTTTCTACTACACGCATTCGTTCTTCTACCGCAGTACCTTTTTTATTATTATACCGAGCATTAGATAAAAAATTAGTTTGCGTATCACGAAAAGAGATACTAGTAAATGATCCTATTTTCGTCGTTATTATTACTTCAGTTAAATATCTTTCCCCTAATTTTTAAATGATTGTTTTATCATCAGAAACATAGCCATAATGACATCTCCCAGCTCTTTTAATGTAAATTGTGAGTCTTCATTGTTTTCAATATAACAAAAAAATTCTTGCATTGCTGCTTTTATTTTGTCATCTTGTTGAGACACTTTGTCTATAGAAGGTAAACGTGCCTGACGAAGAAAATTAACATGGCAAATACTATGGTATTTTGCCTCAGCAGCTATCAAGTCGTGTTCAAAAATAATTCTTCTTTTACTAGCTTGCCTAATAAATCGTCTCGTTCATCTGCTCTCTTCATGACATTATTTTTAAATTCAATTGTGCTCACACTACTAATTGTGCGTTTATATTTTTCCTTCTTCTTTACCACTGCTACTTCATCAGCTGCTTCGCCACAGAACATGCATAACGTTTTGAAGTCAAAAATGTCAGTTCTCTTTTTGCGTTGATCTGATGATGTTGAGGGTTCTTCATCTTCATGACGTCGCTTAGACGCTGTAATCGAATGTTTAGAAATACTTCCAGTTTTTAATGTTTGTTAACCGCGCACAACATTCACTGTTTCTCCTTCCGAGAGCGGTTTATCACATATAAAACGCAAATTTCGCCATTATGCATAGAATGCTTAGTACGTTTTAAATTTTCAACAATAAACGTCCGTCGTTGTCGAGATACAAAATTCAACTGGATAACACACATAGAATAAAGAATATAACCTTGAAAAAAAAAAACTAACTTTACAACATAACATCTGCCTCGACTCACAGTATACAGTGTATACGCTATATAACCATATAAGGGTCAGGTATATGGAATACAAGAGGCAGGAATATGTTATAGGGATATAGGGTATATATGATTTCCATACTGAGCCATATTTCCTCGGTCCCCGTATTGCTGCCCCTCTATACCCTATATGCATTTCCACTTCGTCAACATATAATATGAATGCTCTATGAATTATAATATATTTGAAAGACTTAATTTTTAGTGTAAATATTTGTAAATATTTTAATAAAACTTTTTTAGCTATAAATAATGAATGAAAATATTTTTTAATAATAAATGAGTTCATACAATTGCAATAATGATATTTTTAATTTGATTATAAATTTTGTATAGTCATCCATCCACCTAGCAACGCCTTATACCTATGTAAGTTTAACATATACGGATGCGCGCACCCCACTCCACGCGATATCTCGAGAATGGTTGAAGTTATAAAAAAATGATTGAGATGAAAATTGTAGATAATTGTACTACCAACAAAATTCATAATAACCTTGAACGCGGTATTTCGCATAGAAAACGAAATAATTGCAAAAAACCGATTTACCCGACCTTTGACCTCGAATAACTTATGACGCAGACACGATATGATATGAGACTTTATTGTCAGTCATTAGAACATCAAAATAAAGGTTTATGCAAATTTTCAGCTTATTCGCTTCCATTCCGAGGTTTGCCCCTTTTTCTGGCTTATTTGACTGGACTAACAACGCTGTTAAACGATTTAACGATATTGTTTTGCACATCGTGGATAAGGCTTCGTGATTGCTGTGCCAAGTAACACAAAGCGTGTAAAATATGTGGCAGTAATCCGAATATTTCAAGGTCTGGAATATAGTTTTGTTCGCTTGCTGTTTGCTTAAAAAATATGATCTGCATTTACAATGATCATAAAAACATGATATGGACATCGCTGTTCGTGAGATGTCGCAATTTTCACTCTTGCATTGTCTTATTGCTGCATTTACCGCTAATCTAAGGCCATGTCCATTCAAACTAACATGCTCCTTATCAAGTATGTAGCATTTCTGATTTCCGCCTTCGACAAGACCCCAAAATTCTAGAACTCCACGTATAGTTCAGTTCATTAAATATCATGCTACCAAAATAAGATTCTTTAAATTCCAGAAAAATCCGTAAACAAATATCTTCAACTCATCTTAAATACATCCTTATGAAAGTTTGCCTAAACATTTTTTTTTGGAAAAAAAATGCGTAGGAGTTGGAGTGGACTACGTCTCGCATGAAATGAGGGTGAATACAGAATACTGAAAAGGAAGTGAAGCAAAACAACAACAAAATATTATAATAACAGGGAAAATCATGATGTGATTCTATTAGTTCATTAGTCACGGTTTTCCAAATTGAATGTTAATGAGGCAAAGAATTTTTCAAGTCTTGATTTTGTGCTTTTCTGAGTTTTGTTATTCAAATTAGAAAAATCCGTGTGTCTATCAGGAAACAAAATTACTAAATAAAAGCGGGAGCATTTAATTTTATTACAATAATGAATGAAGATGAGATTGCTCGCTTTAGGCTGTGGATTTGGATAATAAGGACTTCATGTAAAATTTGGCTGCGTTAAAGTTTAGGTGAGAAAATATTTTGTTCCTTTTTTTCAATTAAATATTTTTTTTGCAAAGAAAAAGTTAGTCTTCGGCATTAACATTATATCATTTATCATTTTCTTTTACTAGAAAACGAATACATTAACTATTGTCTATCATGAAAATTTGCTTATATTCTACAAAAATATTTGACTGAATGACAGAATGTACGAATTATATAAAATCCTAATTCATAGTAGTGATAATTGTAATTCAAAGTGCTTATGATGTAAATTTTTCAGTTCAAGTTTTCATGAAAATTTCATTAAACGTTTTTATTAACATTAAATATAATTTATCTCATAAAAAGTTGATTAAAGATTCCAAAAATAATTGAAAACTAACATCCTGAATTTTCCATTCATACATGGTAGGCATTATTTAGAAAAACAGCGAAAGAAACTTTAAAAAAATTCGGCCTTAAAACTAATCGACTAAATTTTTTCGTTGGATTTTTCTCTGGAAAACTATGTCAAAAAATGGTTTCAAATTTTTACGATAAATTACCTAAATCATGACATTTGTCACAAAACTATTATAAATCTAATTGTTGTACACTATTCGTCTCAGATGCAAAAGAAATACTGTATTGCAAGAAACGCTTTTTATCTTTCGACAGTAGTTCCCCAGCAAATGATTTTTACACTCAATTTTCTCCACAGTTGTACTTTGATAAAGCCGAGCTTGCAGAATTTTGTTATACGTAGAAGAATCTCCATGAGCAATCATTCGGGATTATATCAATCCACGTTCCTGCATAGAAGTTTTGAAACCTTCCAAATGAATGTCAGATTCCATGCTCGTTGAACTTCCATTGTGATTTTTGTAACATATGTGGTCCGGAGGATTTTGGCGTTTGTTCTTAGCTCTTCTACATATCAAGCAGTATTTGTTTCTCGTTTTCATGGAAAGCACTTTTTTAGAGAAAAGGCCGATGATCACCGCTACCCCAGAAAGGGCTGAATAGTTTGTACCGTATGATCTCTTCGACCAGGATCCATCAGCTACCACAGTTATAAGCGGTGTTCCATTTTTATCGACACTTCCTTCTGGTTTTGCATGATTCGCTTCCTGTTGTGCGGCCATGACCATTGGTTTTTCGGACACTACATCCAACCAGTCGGAAACTTTTGTTTGAATGTTTCTATATGTTCGTTTGCGCATGAAAGGAATTTCCATTAATGAAAACAGCTCATCTAGGCAATTATAACCGATTCCTAGGGAATGTACTACTGCTACTGTGGAAGAATTGATGTCCATGTCACTATTTTCATTTGATTGCGTCGTCCCTATATCAAAATATGAGCAACAGAGCTCGCATTTTAATTTAAAAGTAGATTTCAATCCGTTTTGTACTTCGCATATTATATTCAAATATGAAAATGAACATCCAAAACGAACAGAATGGTTGGGAATCTCTTTCATTTGTTCAAAAAAGTATTGGAAATCTACAATCCGTCGGCCAATTATTTTTACAATATCATCACTAATAACTTCTTGCTTTATGTTGATATCTGTTTCATCGCGAACATTTTCAGTTGCACATAAAATACCATGCGTGCCTCCTCCCGTAGCTAGTTGTTTCCTATTGAAAATTTAACACGCATGAGTAACCTACCCTTTTTGTAGTTACAAAATCTGAATGAGTACAACGGCTCACATAGGTGTGCTGATTGCGTGCGAAATGCTTAGTTCTGGATCAAATAAACCATCCATATGAGATAGGGTTGGAAATTTTCCTGAGATTTTGAAATAAATCCGTTTAAAAATTCAATCCTACACAGAACCAAGTGCGGATAAACTGGAGCTAGTCTCTTGTTTCAAAGGGCTTTGAAGATTTTCAATTGATGAAATGAAGAAATAAGCAAATCAAATATCAAAAATATTAAGTCTGATGCAAATATAGTGTTATGATATCGGTTCTAAGAGCTACTTCATTGTTATTACTTTCTTGTATGTATATAATCACGCTCTTCTATTTGCCACAGAATATTCTGTGAAATTATCACATTTCACAAATCAGTACCTACAGAGTAAAATGTTTGTAACGATTAGAGACACAGAAACAGACAGACCGGCAGAAAACCCAATTTCAATGGAGTTTATTTGAAACACGATAAAGCTGTTCGTCCGCAATTTCTATGAGTGTGCCTTATAGCTAAGCCCAAAAAAATTACCTGGCTTTTGACACATTTATCCTTCGGCAATTTTTCCTGCTTTTTACGGAGCACTTGGAACTATTTTTTTACTACTCATTATCACTCGAAAAAATCTATAAATGATACACCTTTCGTAACATTTCAGTCCCAAATCCTAATTCCTAATCGCTTGATTTACGTGCTCATTATCTTCTCGCGGAGGAGAATAACGAAAAGCACAAAACATAACCATAATTATGATGTGCGAGTGCGAATATACACTCTTTAAATAAAAAACACGTGAATGTTCCGTGTGACCCGTCTTTATTCTTTAAGTTATTTATCCAGACTAACTATTGACTTTCTTCCTTATCCTATTTATCAACAAATATCCTCTTAGTTCGAGTGATCAATAAGATCACAGGAACACTACCATTTCTGAAAATAAATTGTCACAATCCCGACCACGCGCGCAAACCCGAGGACCCGAGATCGAGTGCCCCACCATTTTGGACGCTCCTCGACCCCGGATGCCTAGTGAGTACACGCGCCGCCGGGACTGCTACCAAGACGACCGCATAGTGGCGGTCCCGATTTAACATTTTTCCGCGACTAGCTCACCGAGTCGTGGGTTTAGAACAAAAGAAGGAGTCGCCATGAACCACGTTCGCACACACACCACCCATGCGCAGGAAAACAATCACATCACTTTTAGGTTATTTTTATTCCATTTTTTTTTCACGGAAACAATAAATTATTACTATAATTCGGTTCGCTTACTTCATGTACGATAAAAATATTAACAACAATGTCGCTTAGAAAGCACATTATAGTCTATAACTTGGAGATTCACAAAATCCATACATTACAATGACAACCGTTCGAGACATTAGCTTCGCCACATCATCAACGCGCGGCCAATTCTCCTTTGTCGTTTTATTTATTAGTGACAAACTATACAAATATAAACTCTTTATGAAGTTTTTAACGATCGATTGTTCTTGCATTCACTTATCATCGGGGCAAATTAAACGTAGAAATTCGATAATAGTTATGAGATAATCACGATACGAAGAGAAATTCCTAACCACACTTTCTGTTGTTCATGCTTTCGTATTTCAAACCTCTTCAGGTTCTAGCTACGCGCACCGTTGCTTCGCCTTCTCCACACACTTCAGAACTCGTTTTCACGTTGCTTCGCTAAATAGGCGTTCTTGAAGCGGACGGCCAAATGCTCCAAATGTGAGGGATCGCCTACACGAAAGCTAGTTCGGCGGGCTATATTGACTACAGAACAAGAAGCCGGACTTGTCAGAAGAATCATACGCTTGGCTGATGTTGGAATGCCGTTGACATCAAAGATGTTGCGCGTACAGGATTTTTCATTCTGTAAAATTAAGAAAATTTCAAACTCTTTCAATGATGCCAAAAACGCCGCGGGAAAGAAATGGTTGAGATTATTTCTTACACGACACTCTGAATTAGTACGTCGTAAAGCACAGATGGTGAATCCAGCTCATGCTCAAAAATTAAATGAAGATATTGTTAGCGATCACTTTTCCAAATACAAAAGTTTGGTGGATAGACATGGAAATGAACATAAACCTGAAGGCATTTACAACATCGATGAAAAAAATTGTCGCATATTTTTGCACCATCAGCAGGAAGTTCTGATATCCAAAGGGAGAAAAATATGAGGCCGAATAAATTAGTCGCGGGTTTGTAATATCGATGCAAATAAATAAATTGAGTTGCAAATTAACACACACCCTTAATTATTGTTCTAATTTCAAGGAAATCCCATCCTACATAGAGGCTCGTCCTAAAGTTTAGAACACAAAATTACACTAGATAGCGGCGGTTGGTGCAGGAACCACGCATCTAGTTTTTCTTCGTGGTGCACGTTTCGAAGTTAGCACGTGTCTTGTGACGAAACGCCGTTCTACATGGTGCTTCGTGGAATATTAAGAAAAGTCTGGTCTTAATATTTTGACCTTTGTGACTCTTCGTGGTTTCAGTAAAATTTTAAGAAAATCAGTCTTTGTGGTCTTCGTGGAAGCTTCAGTAGAGCAAATTGAATTTGAATTGAAGCTATATTTTTTTGCGATTTTCGTGTCTGTGTTCGATTTAACTGTGGTATCACCACAGTTAAATCGAACACATCACATCACACACATCACATTATCAATATCGTGAGCACAAGGTGCGGTCACTGTGTCAAACAGAAGGGGAAAGCTGTTAATAAGGCCCGCGCGTTTGCAATCACCATGTGCCGTGAAGCAGTGCCATACCGTCATCATGACCGACAAAGCCGAAATGGAAGCCTTGCGCCAACACAATGCGGAGCAAGCATCAGCTATAGCAGACTTGCAGAGTAAAATACAGGCGCTGAAACAAGACTTCAACACGCAAATAACTCAGAGTCAAGCAAACTCGGCAGCTGCTTTGCAAGCCGCAGAGTGTGAGAGCAAAGATTGCGGCTCGAGCAAGCGGAAGCTGCACGAGTAGCTGCAGAGCAAGACCGCAATCGCCTTTCACAAATGGCGGCGAAACAGAGGGTGGAACAACATGCACGGCAAGAAGATGCAATGTTGCGAGCGCGGCAGCAAGAAGCGGAAGCTGCACAGCTTGAAGATGAGCTCGTTGCCGAGATAGTAAAGCGAGCGGCTGAACAGGCTGCACTGTCGGTAATGCAGATCCTGTCGATAAGTACGTCGGGGTCATCTTCGCCCGCAAAAGGCTCGGACGGAGCGCTTCTGGCAAATACTTTTGTAGCTCAGCAGTCTGTTAACATATCAGCTAGGCGATTAGCTTTCAATGCCACCGTGGATACATTGCCAAAATTCTCGGCAAATAGTCCGACGCAAACTGTTCAGCGCTTGATTTTGAGGGTCGAGGAAGATGCTCTTGTTAACTGTTGGGATGAACAGGTAAAATTTGTAGCAGCAAAAAGGGCTCTTACTGGTGCGGCTCGTCGCTGGCACGATAGCTAGGACGGTATAAGGAGCATGGATCTCCTTCAGGGCTTGTGGGAAAATTTCGGTCGCCAGAGCAATCGGAAGCGTAAAAAAGGAAGAATCAGTGTTCAACTTTGTGCATGAGATGGAGTATATAGTATCTCAAGCATCGCTAGTTACGGATGTCGTCCGTGAATATATAGCAATGGGCTTTTCGGAGGACGTGCATACTCGTGCAAACTTGAGTTCTGCGCAATCCAAGGCGCAGTTAATGGATCTGCTACTTGCCTACGACAAACAAGGACTGTCGATACAGCGTGATAACAGCAATTTTCACCGAGGTTCTGGAAAGAATTTCCGTCAGAGAACTTGCTACACTTGCGGAAAACCGGGCCATCTTAGTAGAAACTGCTATACGGCAGTCTCAAAAAAAACCGCAGGGGCAACCTCAACGCAGCCAGCCTAAGCAGACCCAGCAACAAGAGCTACAGCGTCAGCAGCAGAACGAAGGACAGGATAGACCGAAAAATCAATCTCGGGGTGGTATTATTTGCAATACTTGCGGTGCACCTGGCCATATCTCTCCGCGGTGCCCAAGGAAAGAGAAAAGCAGGGAGGGAGTAAGATATGGTGTGATATGGCACTGAGCACTGCCTCTTTCAGCGCCAGTGCCGTTTCTTGGAAGCGCGAGGGAGTAAGATATGCGCCCCAGCGGCATAAGCCACCCGGGTCCGACCCAGCCATCGCAAATTGTTGCACCAGTATACTGTATTTGATATTATTTTCGTATCATTGCAATAGCTTCCTTTGAAAACGAAATTGGAATTCAACTGATGTAAATTATGCATGAATAGAAGTCGGCGACTGAGGCTTTTTTTTGAAATACGAACAATGCAAATGCAAATGCAAATTTTGATATCGTACCATGGCCAGTATACTGGAATTCGAATTATGCTGTGTGTGAATTAGATAGCGGTTACAATGACCTGAGACTTTGTTTACTTTTG
Source organism: Oxycera nigricornis (assembly GCA_963942545.1). Taxonomy (NCBI): domain Eukaryota; kingdom Metazoa; phylum Arthropoda; class Insecta; order Diptera; family Stratiomyidae; genus Oxycera; species Oxycera nigricornis. The sequence continues at coordinate 63,269,082 of OZ012660.1, read as the reverse complement.
TCACCAATTGTTGCTTGATTTATATCGCGTTTGTCTGGCTCAATAGTTTTGAATGAAAGTGTCGTGGAAAAACCACATGGCAGTCGTAGCGTAAAAGAGTAGCGTGGAAAAAACCACATGGCAATCGTAGCGTAAAAAGTCAGAGGTTACTGGGACTGGCCTCATGGTCCCTACACTTGCCAGAGGCAGTTTGTATGGGCTGGTCACTACATTTTGGCGGCGAGCTCAGGCTTTGTGGTTTAAGCTTTGCTCTGAGTAGTAGGGAAGTGACCTTACCTTTAACTTATTGACAATTTGATGCACATGTACATTTTTCCATTCATAAAAAACAAATTATTTTCATGAATCCCGGTCATTTAATTTTCATTATAAGCGCAAGTAAACAATGCTGCTGTTCAAGCAGGTATTGCATTTACAATTTAATAATTTTTTTATTAATGGAAAAATGGACATGTGCATCAAATTGTCAATTACTATTTTACTACTCCTGTAAGCATATTCGCAGATGTAAAACGAGTACGTTTACAATATGGAGACAAGATCGTAGAGGTTGACGAATTCGATCACCAAAAGCGATATCAGAATTGTTAGCATGACAATTTTCAGTATAGTAGAAGAACATGGTATGTGATATTTGCATGATTTTTTAAGTGGTTTATCATACGGGTCGCAAACGTCTTTACCGCTACCAAACACACAATTTGGAGACAGACGTGAATGTTCTGCTTCAACATCAGATGGTGAAGTGAAGGTACTCATTATCAGTGAGCAGAAGAATCACTTGACGTAGTCCTTCAAGTTGATGTAAAAGAAACCGCTTTTCACAAGTTTCAGTATCTTCCTTTCCCCAAGATCCAGATTCTTGAATGACTTTGAACGGTAGTACTCGTCCCTTAAGTTCAACATATTGACTGAAAGTCGGAGTGCTACAGAACATCTTTTATATCAATCCAGGAACTATGAGATGGTGAAAATCCAAGCCATTTTACAAACACGCGATCTTCCTTACGTTGCAAAATCCTCTCCACAAGATAAACATCAGGGTGCTCGCCCTTTGTCAATTCTGTCTCATAAAAACCTCTTTTGATAATATTACCTTGATAATCTTCAAGCAAGTATGTGGGTGGTTCTGTTTTCCTTACTTCCTTCACCTTAAATATCTCTGTCGACCAGTTTGGGGTGTAGCCTTTTTGAAAGACATGCTTGTGCTTGCTTATGCGAACATGATCACCGATTTTATATTTAGGCTTAGAAGTGACTTTTAGCTTCCTATATACTTTTGATACTAGATAAACCTCATTTGATGAATTAACACGAGCAGGTTGCATATTAATGGTACTATGCCTTGTTGTATTGTATTTATTTACCAATTTACTGATAAGACTGAGCCAATGGTAATTTCCGTTCATGCTGAACGCTTTCCAGATTTTTTTTAAGACAGTTAAATATAAAGAAATATTTATCAAGATGGGAAAAGGGCCACATTGCTCCGAAGAAAAGCGTGAGACCATCTGCAACATGAAAGACAGAGGGTCAACAATTACGGATATACAAGCAACTGCAGTGTTCCCGGATGCTAGTTCACAATGATTCATGTCATAAGGACCTCTATGGCGGTGCCAAAAACGTTTCGAGAGCTAAACGGCTAAGAAAAGCAACGAAAACAACGAAAAAAGAGGACAATGTTATATACAGAGCAAGTGTCGCCGACATCTTTTCGAGCTCCAAAGCAATAAAAAGCAGTATTCTGAAAGAAAACAATATTTCTAGGTCAGAGAGAACAAGTAGAAGACGTCTGCAAAAAATAAAAAAAAAATATCTGAGAAGATGCATCGCTAAAAAAACCACTTGTGACAAACAAGAACTTAAAAATGAGGAAATCGTTTGCAAAAAACATCTAAACAAACCGATAAGCTTCTGGAAAAATGTGCTGTGGAGTGATGAATCCAAGTTTTGCAGGTTCCGATCAGATTGGAAAAGGTATGTTTGACGTCCACCTAACCAAGAACACAATCACAAATACACACAGAAAACTGTTAAACATGGTAGCGGAAATGTGATGGTGTGGGCTGCTTTTTCCTGGAATGGGGTGCCACCAATAATCAAGATAGACACAAAAAAGGGATCAACACGTCTACAAACGAATTCTATTGTATTGATATTGTAATGATATGCATAAACAAATGTAAACAGATTTGTGAGCAAGATGCATAACCCAAAACACACTATACGTTCCCATTCATGCGACACTATTAGCATTTGCACATGTGCACTTTTGGCCCGTGCCATTTTCGATGACCACATACGAGATGGCTTGCCTTTGGCGGCATGGTAATTTATCATACATAAACAATGCATTTGTTTATGCAACGTTGCTAAGTGTCGGGAACGTGTGTGGATCGATGCATTGAGTCATGTTTGTGTAATTTGATTTGACCCATTTTTAGGGAAAAGAAAGTCAACATGTCACCGAATTTTAGGCAATAAGAAATAGTATTTCAGCCGTAGCATGTAAGAATATTGTACAGTCAATTCTCGATAATTAAAGACTGGAGTGTTAGGCATACTGGCACCTCGTCCTTAACAATTAAAAGAGTTTTACTGTCATATAGAAATTGCGGCACAGGTTGGTATATCCATCCGATGCCATTCTCGGCTTAGGTCTGCCGTGCAATGGCCAAACCGTCTAAATGACATTTTTCAAGATTTTGAGCTATGTGCGTTTAGGGACATTATACCTTCCCTTCTTTCATATGAGCATAACATTTTGTTTCATTTCCCTCCATTTCAAGAGGTATGACCCTGGCCATTCCATCTATAATACATTTTGCTGCCAATTTCACATAAAAAACAAGTGGCAAACCATCTAAAGTCCTTTAGACGGTTTGTCCATTGTACAGCTATACAAATCAGAAGGAAAATAAACGTCTATAAGCATTTAGTTCGACTTTCCGTTGTCCAGTCAATTGGGAGTTTGACTGTGCATTTTCAAAAGGTAGAATTTTTTTATTGCAATGCTTGGGGAATGGTATAATTAGCTTAAGTTCAATTTACTGGGATCCCCGATGATGGCGTTTGGGCTCCATCTTGAAAACAAAAGCAAGTGGGAAACCCCCATATCTCCCAAACCGTGGCTTCCACAGAAAAGTTGTGTATGGCAAACTTGCGTAGAATATAATTTTTAGCAAGTCGTCCATACATAACTTTTGCGTGGTGTCAAAAAAAGATACAATCCAAAAACCGTACCCAAAAAGGGGGAATAACTTTCGGGCGCCACAACTTTTTTAATTTCACCTTTAACGCGAAACACGTTGGAATAATTTTCTAAGATAATTTTGTCGCATATCGTTTGCGGTATTGATTCTTCCAATCACTGCACAGTAAGGGGAGAAAAAACGAAAAAAAGCATTTTAACACCGGTTTATCTGGTTCTAAAATTCTTTTTTCCTATGACTTGTCCCCCTTGAAGACGCAATAACTCCCGACATGGTACAGTGACCGAAACAAGCAATACCGCAAACGTTTGGTGATAAAACTGCCTAAAAGTTATTATCGGACGAATTTCGCCGTAATAGGGGAAACATAGAAGTTGCGGCGCGCGAAAAACATTCCCCCCTTTTCATCGTCGTTTTTGGCGTGCAACTCTTTTAATATTTACAGCACGTGAAAATTATGTATCCACAACTTACTGCAAATTAAATTTTACACAAGTTTGTCATATTAAACTTTTTTGTAGGAGCGGTGCTTTCCAAGATATGGGGCCGTCCCACTTTTTTTGTTCGCAAGATGGCGCCAAGGGGATTGGAGCTGCCACCCCAGAAACATTAATTTAAGCTCACTTAAAGGCGTATTACTCATTGCAATTAAAAAATTTCTGCCCACTAAAATGCTCCGTGAGTTTTGCGATGCGGGGTTTGCCATCGGAATCCGATTATTTGGCCTAAAAATGCGTTTTTCACGTGAGCTTTTCCTCTTTGGGATGCAATAGCTCCCGCCAGTGTACATCGATCAAAACGATCAATACCGCAAACGACTTGCGACAAAATTGCCTTAAAGTTATTGTCAATGTGTTCTGGGGTTAAAGTGAAAATAATGAAGCTGTGGCGCTCGAAAGATGTTCCCCTCTTTTTGGATGTCGTTTTGAGCTTGTAATTCTTTTATTGTTAAAGTGATGTATGCATGACTTGCTGCAAATTAAATTCTTCACAAGTTTGCCATATTAAACTTTCTTGTGGGATCCATGGTTTCGGTGATATTGGGGTGTCCCACTTTCTTTTGTTTTCAAGATGGAGCCCAAACGCCATTATCGGGGATCCCAGGAAATTGAATTTAAGCTAATTATACCATTCCCCGCGCATTGCAAAAAAAAAATTCTGCCTTTTGAAAATGCACGGTCAAACTCCCAATTGACTGGACTACTAAGAGCATTTGGAGCGTTTGTTCGTTGTTTTCTTAGGCAAGTTTTCCTTCTACGCACACTGGACAAAACGTTGTAGTGCTTTTCGATGGTTTGCCGTTGTATCTGAAGATGTTTTTCAAGCGAGAAAACAAATCTAAAAATAAGTTTCCTTCGTTTTCATCCCCGCATTGGCAATTTTTGTGAATCTTGAAGTCATATTGCATTCTTTGTACGTCGATTGAAAGGTTTTGGCAAACAAATTTGCTAATGTAGGCAAGACAGGGGAAATGCGGAAGCGTTTTCACGCGAAATGTTTGAAGCCATTTATCTCGATATCGAGGAAACTGCAGTTAGACGGTTTGGCCATTGCACGGCAGAGGTGGTTTTGGTTACTTATCCAATTCTGGTTAGGGCGTTGTAATAACTCTTGTTTCTTTTACATCTTTAATTTGGACCAAATCAAGGTAACGTAAATCACAACATGGCGATCCTGCCCACACCGACACAGTCATGAACGAAAAATCAAAAGCGGAGTTAGACAGACTGTTCAAGAAGCTGTTAAATAATGCTCAAAGTTTCGTAAAGGAAGAATACAGTCCAGCAGCACCAGATCCAGCAGCGCCCAAATACACATCGACCCCGAAGGAAGAGCAGCGATATATCGGCCCGAAGCGCTTCAACATCGAAGAATACAGAGCCAGATACTCAAGCAAGAAGCGAGAACCAGTAGTAACACAGCCCTTAGAAAAACGCAAATCAGAGGTGGACGAAAAGTGAAGCTCAGACGTGAACGGAAGGAGCTACATCGTCTAATTTCAATTTCTGATGGAAAAAGTCAGAAAAAATTGTATAAGAAATTAAAAAAGTTAGCGGAATAAATATTATAAAACAAAAATTAAAATGGGAAATTGTTCATCTAACATACAACAGACTTTTGTTGAAGAATATTTTCAAACAATAGCAGCTTCCACATTTTTCTGTATTATTATTGCTATATTTTATATATATCAGAGACATAATAAGACTTATGTAAGAAAACACATAAACAGAAAAATAAATGTCTAAAGTATAAAATTATAAATAGTGTAAAAATGATTTTTGTTTTATTAGATGAAGTTGAGAACATTTTTCAAAATTTAAAGAAAAAAGGAAAAGATAAGCCATACACTAAGAACAATTTATTATTAAAACTTGGACGGAAGAAAGAAGAAATACGCGTAGCATCAATGAGCATTTGGAAAAAGACGCTTCATGCGATTACGACATTGCTAAATTTATTAGAGTCTAAACTGAAGTCGAAAAAATAATACATAGTCGATTGGCAACAGTAGCATCAAGATCAGAACCAAAAATGGCAGAATTTAATTTAGAGATAGCCATCAAAACAATTTCAACTCTTAATGGGAATTATAAGGAGTTAGAATCTTTTCTAAAAATTATAGAAATAATAAACAATTCATTGACTAATGCGGCCAAAACACAATTAATAGATTTTGTTTACCACATAAAGTTAGCTACAAATGTAAGAACAATAATTTGTAATATTGGGATACCATCTACATACGTATGACGATTTAAAAGCAAAATTGTCTAAAACTTACAAAAATACAAATACAGTACCTCAATTACACACGATACTAGGTAATTTATCACAGAAGAATTCAAATATTAGCTCATATAAGGACAGAGTGATTAATATTATAAACGATTTAAATCAACTACAAATATCCAATTTAGGTGCAACGGAAACGCAAGCTGAGAAAGACACTATAGTCAAACTAAACGACACATATGCTTTAACTATTTTCAAAAATGGTCTGAACGATCAACTGAAAAGCACAGTATTCGCAGCTAGACCAAAAAATTTGGCAGAAGCAATAGATTTGAGTTTAGAATTAGAGAAGGGTGACGTTTTCCAAACGAGTAATGTCCTAAATATAAATAGAAACAGGTATAATAGATCTGACGGAAACAACAGTTTCAATAATAACAGAAACAACCAAAATCGATTTCAAACACGAAGTAATACTCAATATAATGCAAGGTATAACAATCAAAATAATAATAACAGGAATTTTAACCAGTATAATACAAACAACGAGTATAATAACAGAACTAATATCCCACAACAACATAACCGGAATAACTATGGTAACAATCGATATAATAATAATAATGTGAGGAATAGAAATCAACATAACGCTAGATTCCCTAACAATAAAGGAAAATATGTGAATTTGGTACAGAACCAGGGAATCGGGGAAGGCTCCGGAACGGAATAAATACCCCGACCGGACCAAAAATTTACCAAATTTCGGATAATTGTATGAATTACGTCAAAGTTTACTGTGCAAATGCAGCACAACCCCTAACGTTCCTTATAGATACAGGAGCAGATGTCTCCTTATGCTAAAGAGGAAAACTAAAAGAGAATGAACTATTTCGGCTAAATGATAACTGCAAATTATCGGGAATCACTAATGAGACTATAACATCTCAGGGTTCAATCAATCTTACACTACACTTATTTGACAGTTTAGGAGTAAAACACAAATTCTACATCGTAGACGATGTTTTCCCCATTAAAACGGACGGTATCATTGGGATAGATCTATTAACAAAGTTTGCTTGCAAAATAGACTATGAAACCTACACGGTAAATTTTTCGGCAGATCAGGGTGACATTATAATACCAATGGAATGTCGAGAAATCGCAATAAGACATATCAACCTTCCAGCAAGATCCGAGGTCATTGTACCTATCATCATTAACTCAGATGTTGACCAGGTCGTCCTGAGTAAAGAATTAGAAGAAGGAATATTTGTCGGTAATACTATAATATCAGCCAAAGGAATTTGCCACATTAAAGTTCTGAACACAAAAGATTCAGAAGTAATCTTGTAGAATATTGAGTCTGTATTAGATACCCATCCACTTACCCTATATGAGATAAAAAAAACTACAAGCAAAATAATTTCAAGAGCAAAGCTAGATTCAGCATTCTTAACAAAATTTTGAATAAAGATTCAACAGATCCTCTAGCACGAGCTAAAATCTTTGAGTTAGTAGAAGAATATCAAGATAATTTTCATCTTGAGAATGAGCATTTAGGTGTAAACAATTTTTATAGACAAAAAATAGAAGTAACAGATAGAACACCAGTATACACTAAAAACTATAGATTACCTCATAGTCAAACTGAAGAAATAAAAAATCAAGTACATAAACTTCTGAATGAGAACATAATAGAACCTTCAGTTAGCCCATACAATTCTCCATTATTTTTAGTACCAAAGAAAGATGATGGGACATCCAAGAAATGGCGTTTGGTAGTAGATTTCCGAAGACTAAATACTAAAATAGTCAACAATAAATTTCCTTTAAGTCGAATTGAAGACATATTAGATAAATTGGGAAGAGCAAAGTATTTCTCAACACTTGACTTAACAAGCTCTTTTCATCAGATTGAGTTAGACGAGTCATCTCGACCACTAACGACATTTTCTGATACTCATGGACATTATCAATTTACCAGATTACCATTCGGACTAAAAATTTCTTCTAATAGCTTCCAGCGAATGCTTACCATCGCATTGAGTGGACTTGATTCTGAAGCATTTCTATATGTCGATGACATTATTGTCTTTGGTTGCAGCATAAATCACCACAACCAAAGTATGCGAAAAGTTTTCCAAAAATTAACACAATACAATCTTAAATTAAACCCTTACAAATGTCAATTCCTTAAAACTGAAATGGTATTCCTAGGACATTTGGTAACTAAAGATGGCATAAAGACCGACCCTTCCAAATATAAAACCATAGAAAATTATCCAGTTCCAAAAAATGCGGATGAAACTCGTAGATTTGTTGCATTCTGCAATTATTATAGACGTTTCATACCCAACTTTGCTGATATAGCCAAAACCTCAATTCATTATTAAAAAAGAAAGTACCTTTCATTTGGGATAATTCGTGCCAAGTGGCATTTGAGACGCTCAACTCCAAACAACTAATCACCCAATTTTGCGATACCCAAATTTCGATAAACCGTTTATATTAACCACAGATGCGTCAAACTACGCACTAGGAGCGGTTTTATCACAATAATTGATTCCGTGTTATGTTCTATTCTTTAATTTATTAAAATAATTCAAACTCCAAAATACAGGTCTCGAAAGTGCGGAGATGTTGCCTTAACCACGAGCAAACTAGTTCTGATACAACCGCGATAATGTGAGCGTGGCATGTGTTGTAGGTTTTGGATTATGCTCTAACATTTCTGCCCACCTTGAAAGGAATCTTTCAATGTACTAAAATTACATAAATTAATTATTCATTAATGATTGAATATACATTAAAATTTTGAAATTTTATTTAGGTAGATATCTCCGTCTCTGCGTTGTCGGCTTCAATAGGCAGGATGCATATACCAGATACAGGTCGAGTTATAGTTCCTCGGGAGACTCGCAATGTTACTACTCGAATGACTCCATCCTTACCAGGGTGTACCTTAGTAATGCGACCTAGGGGCCATTGCATTGGAGGTATATTGTCATCTCTGATTAGTACCATCATTCCTGGGTTAATGAGTGTCGTGCCACATTTTTTCCATTTCAATCGGTTTTGTAGTTGAGGCAAATATTCCTTATACCATCGCTGCCAGTAGTGTTGAACTATTTGTTGTAAAAGTTGGTATCTTGATAGACGATTGATGTTTATCTCTCGTATGTCATGCTGTAGAAATGTTTTAAGAGAGCCTCCAACTAGAAAGTGGGCAGGAGTGAGGGGACAAAGGTCGTTTGGATCACTTGATAAAGGAGTTAGGGGACGGGAGTTCATGCACGCTTCTATTTGTACCAATATTGTATAGAACTCTTCGAAAGTTAGTCGAGTTTGTCCGATAACCCGTTTCAAATGGTATTTACTTGATTTTTCACGCTGATTCCCAGAGACCTCCCCAGTGTGGTCCATGAGGTGGAATAAAATGCCACTTAATATTCATTGATGCGCAAAATCCAACAATCTCGTTCTTAAAACCATCGTCATCAAGTAAACCTCTTAGTTCTTTCAACTCATTATTCGATCCAACAAAATTTTTACCATTATCTGAATATATATTTTCACAAAGACCTCTACGAGAAATAAAGCGACGTAAGCAGTTCATGAACGCTTCGGTTGTTAAATCTACGGCCAGTTCAAGATGCACTGCCTTTGTTTACATGCACACGAATAAACACAAATATGCCTTGATTGATGTACGTGCACGGCTATGTTCCTTTATGAAAAATGGACCTGCATAATCTACACCGACGTTATGGAAAGCTCTCGTTTGAGATACTCGTTCTAACGGTAAATTACCCATAATGTATGCAGACTGACTCGGTTCAACTTTAAAACACGTTACGCATTGTCGCAAAATTTTTCGCACGATGGATTTACCCTTTATCAACCAAATCCGCTCTCGCAATGACGTGAGAACTGATTGGCACCCGGCATGCATTAAACGTAAATGTTCATATTTAATTAACAAGTGTGTTAATGGATGGTTCGCTGCAAGAACAATTGGGTGTTTTTGATCGTACGGTATTGCCGCATTTTGCAATCTACCGCCTACTCTGATTAATCCGGACTTATCAAGAAAGGCGTGTAATTGATTCAAGACACTATCGTTACATAATTCCTTACTTGCTGATAAAAGTTTTAACTCCTTTTCAAAAGTCTCTGATTGTGCGATCCTAAATAATTGGTTGGTTGTAGACTGTAACTCGGTAGTGGTTAATGGTTCATATCTCCTTTTTCCTTTGCCACTCTCAGCGCGAGATCGACACTTAGTAATAAATCTAAAAACATGTGCCATTGAACGAACTAATCGTGTAAAAGATGAAAAACGCGAAAATAATGAGTGCGCAAAATCATTTCTTGTATTGTCGATTTCATTGATGCCTTTCCTTTCTGATTCAATTTGCTTAGTAAGGAAGCTACGCCCGCGCTCTTCGGGTGCACTAATAATACTTGATTCATTGGTCAGAGGCCAATTCTTATTCGATTTCAATAACCACGTAGGTCCGTGCCACCACAGAGAGCAGCTTCGGAGGTTAATCGCAGTAGTACCTCGTGATATGAGATCGGCTGGATTCTGATCTGTTGCGATATGATTCCAATTATTATTTGTAAGATGTTGAATCTCTGCAGTTCTATTCGCGACGAACGTTTTCCAGCGAATAGGCGGTGCCTTGATCCATGATAGTGCTACCATAGAGTCTGTCCAGAAATACCACTCTTCGCGTCGTATATTACATGCCGTTGATATTTTATGCGAGAGCTGGGCAAGAAGTTAGGCACCTGATAATTCGAGTCTTGGAATCGATAATACCTTCAGGGGTGCCACTCGCGATTGAGCACATAATAAACGAGAAGTACGTAGTCCATGAGCATTTAATGATGTTACAAAGATGCACACACCGTATGCCCTTTCCGATGCATCACAAAATCCATGGTATTCGAGTTTCTTGGTCTTCATAGGTGAGGTCACTTGTCGGTCAATTACGAAATTATTAATACCTTGTATTTAATTGTAAATATTATTCCACGAAGTATGCAAGTCTAATGGCAAAAACTCATCCCAATCAAGATCTAAACTCCAGAGTTTTTGCATGATGAGCTTTGCAGGTATAATGGCAGGACCAACAAGACCAAGCGGGTCGTAAATTTGTGCTATGGTTGATAATACAATGCGTTTGGATACCTTGCGAGATTCAATTAGATTAACGCTATATTTGATTGTATCACCCGACGGATCCCATATGATACCTAATGTCTTAGAGTCTTTGTCTCCATGAAGCGCGATTTTGTCAATTTTCTCACCGTCCGTATGATTCAAAACTTGCTCTTTATTTGACGCCCACTTGCGTAAGTCAAGACCCGCGGCTGACAGAATATTTGACATTTCATCCTTTAATTTCACCGCCGCGTCAATTGTATCAGTACCTGTCAGCAGGTCGTCCACGTAAAAGTCTCGTAAAATCGCATTACTTGCGGCTGGAAAGTCCGTTTTAGCAATATCCGATAGTTCATGCAAACAACGAGTAGCAAGAAAAGGTGCTGACGCAGTGCCGTACGTTACTGTATTTAGTTCATATACCTTCACAGGCTGCGATCGATCATATCGCCATAGAATACGTTGCATTCGTCTATCCTCGGATTTAACTAAGATTTGTCGATACATTTTAGCTACGTCACCCGAAATAATCACATTGTGATGTCGAAATCTCAATATTATAGAGAAAAGATAGTCCTGTACGGGGTACCCAATGTATTGTATATTATTCAGTGACATTCCGGTTGATGTTTTTGCGGAACCATCAAATACGACGCGTAATTTAGTAGTAGTACTTTCTTCCTTAAATACGGCATGGTGTGGCAAATAGAAATGGTGGTCAGAATCATCGACTTCGGGTAATGTTAATTCGCGCATATGCCCTTGATTCTCGTAATCTGTCATAAAATCCGTATATTTTTTTTCTAAATCTACATTTTTTGCCAATTTTTTGTCCATGGAAAGAAGTCGCTCATGAGCCATTTGTTTTGAACTACCTAGGCTGCTAACATCGTTTGATTTGAACGGTATGCTTACGATAAAACGACCAGTACTATTGCGTTCGGTAGTCTCGCGAAAATATATCTCAGCAGGGTCCGAATTTGAGCAATGTTCTCGAGAATCCGTAAAGCCGTTTTCAATTTTCCAAAAACGTTCAAGTTGAGTATGTTATTCAGTGTTACGAATCAAATTACATTTTAAGCGATTGGGTCTATCCTGAGTCGGTAAAAATGGAATCATCATCTTGCCAGCAGCCATCCATCCGACTACAGTCTTTTGGAATACAGGTTGCCCTTCCTTGAGCTTAATTTGACCGACGCATAATAGTTCGTAGAATAAGCCTGCGCCGATTAGCATGTCAACAGGACGCGGTACATCGAATTGTGGATTTGATAGTTGAATACCAGTGGGGATTTTTTTTGCAACGGTTCGGACGCACGATGAGGGTAATTCATTATCGATTTCATTGACGGCAAGGCAGCTAATTACTTTAGTATATTCCGTCATTTGCGATTTTAGTTTTATAGTAGTTTTACATATGACTTGCTGATTTCCGTGTTCGATCCCTGTTACTGCATTAACCGCCTTCATCTGTCGTAGTCCTAAATGTTCGCATAAGAAGATAATTATTAAATGGGGCTGTGAACATGAATCCAGCAAAGCGCGACATTCGTGGGATATGCCATTTCAATTGAAAACGTAAATGATAACCGTTCCTAGTAACACATATTCTGCTTTTTGAGTATTTCCACGTATAATGTAAGTCTTTATTTCGGCTGGAACTTCCTTTGCGTCGTTTGTCGCTTGTACAACCCTAGGTTGATTTACCGGTGTAGGTAGCTGGGATGAATTTATGGATTGATTTTTGTGCAATAGTGAATTATGTCTGCGACCGCATTTTTTACAAGGTCCTGAAGTGCAATTTTTGTTTAAATGTCCATCGGATAAGCAGTTGAAACATACGCGGAGATCATGAACTTTACTGACACGCTCTTGCGGTGAAAGTTTCCTGAATTCTTCACATGCATACAGTGCATGTGTTCCTGTGCATAATGCGCAACCATTATGGGTTACCTTATACGACTTATTATTCGATGATTTATTATTATTGAATTTATTGTGAAATCTTTCTTTATTATCATGAGGAGTCTGATTTAATTTACTTCATATCTTGCAATGACGTTCAAGAAACGCGATCATTTCTTTCAAGGTTGTTTGTCCTGATTTCGACGCATTTTCATTTTTAACAGCGGTATTCAGTTTTGTCGTTATTAGGTATACCATAATAGTATTCCAGCTATCCGTCGGTTCCTTTAACGATTTGAGAGCCGATAAATGATTATCAAATGTATCGATTAACGTTCGTAATTCATCCTGCGAGTTGCGTGACATTGTTTTAGCCTCAAAAAGACCGTTAACATGATGGTAACGAAGCTCGTTACTATCCTCATATCGGTCTTTAACCTTCGGCCACGCGGTGTTGTAATTCTCAGCCAATACATCTAGTGACGCGATCGTGTTGGCTGCTTTACCGATCAAAGCATCATCTAAATATGTGAATTTTTGGATATTCGATAATTTCTGATTTTCATCGACCAGGGCACTGAAAGTATCGCGAAATTTAACCCATTTACTATAGTCGCCATCGAATTTTGGTATTTGGATTTTCGGGAGTAACAGACCATCTAAATGTACACTATTTTCGTCGCCCGCGAGCTGGCTAACATTGCTCTCAATTATCTTTTGATCTACCAGACTGCTCAATTTTAGCGCGTGCTCTGGCTACAATCGTATAAAACTCGTTTGCGAACGATTCACTTTCATGCGATTGTTCTTCGGAATCCATAACGGTATCGCACAGCATTTCGATTTCACATTGTATTTCGTCAAACTGTTCCAATAACATCAGGTTTTTCTCCAAACAAATCATTCTAACGGATACGTCTACATCATCAATATCAACTGAATTTTTGAAGCATGTGAGTTTACTCTTCAGCACGGCGCGCTTCCTTATTAAGTTATCCATCATTCTTAAATATTGGTACAAGTGAAACGTGTGGTATAGTTGTGATCTATATGACAGGATAGGAATTTGTTAGAGACTCACCAAACCAATACGAATGCTGCCCGCCGTGATAAACTGCTGTTCAATAGTTCCAGAATACCGGTTTGAATGCTGCCCGCCGTGATAAACTGCTGTTCAATAGATCCAGAATACCGGTTTGAATGCTGCCCGCCGTGATAAACTGCTGCTCAATAGATCCAGAATACCGGTTTGATCTAGCTCCAAAGTGCAAATTTCAGGGTCCAAAGTATAAAGTTTAAAGCACACGTGCAAAGTCCAAAAAATTTATACACAGTCCAATTAAGATAGAGTCCGGGCCGTATCCACAAAATGTAATTTGTATTAAGTCCAATGCAGTTTCATTTGTTTTTTACAATACCAATACATGAGGTTTTATGGCCGTCCAAAGCTAACAGTCTCCGCACTTAACCTTTCACTACACTCTTCAGTATCACTGTTCCAAAAATCTGGCTCGAAGGACCAAATGTCGAATCTTTTATATGGAAATAATTGATTCCGTATTATGTTCTATTCTTTAATTTATTAAAATAATTCAAACTCCAAAATACAGATCTCGAAAGTGCGGAGATGTTGCTTTAATCACGAGCAAACTAGTTCTAATACAACCGCGACAATGTGAGCGTGGCAAGTGTTGCAAGTTTTGGATTATGCTCTAACAGTGATATTGGATCTGACCTATCTGTATCATACGCAAGCAAATCACTAACAAAGCATGAACTGAATAAGCTCATAATAGAGAAAGAACTATTGGCGATACATTGGGCAATAATTTTTTTTAGGCCATACCTATACGGTAAAAAATTCATGGTTGTCACCGACCACAGACCATTAGTTTCACTCTTTAGCCACAAAAATCCATCTTCAAAATTAATTCGGATGAGACTCGACTTAGCAGACTATGATTTTGAAATCATTGATAAGAGAGGTGAAATAAACACTACCGCAGATGCTTTGTCACGCATTGAACTTAATTCAGAAATCTTAAAGAAAATGATTCCAGCTGAGATAGATAATACTGCAAAAAGAACTTTAGCTATTACAAGGGGCATGAACAACAAGAATAATAAAACTGACACTAAAAATAATAGTAAAAATAATAATAACCAAGATGATTGCAATCATTCAAAGAAGCCTGATCAACTTCACATTTGGGATTGTACATCAATATCTGATATCAGAAACGTTAATAAATTAAAATTCAAAATAGCGCGTAATATGAAACCCATGGGTATAGATAATAAAAGAGGTATAGAAACCAAAAGAGGTATAAAAGAAAACGAAAGTTTGAATATAAAAATTGTACGTACGCCAAAAGAAATAATTGTATGTTGTGATAGCGATAAATTTCCCAGAGAATACGTTCCTGATGAAAAAAAGCTACCAACTGCTAGGCATAGAATCAACAGTGATAATCCCAATAGAAAACTAGATTTCATTGTGGAAAAGCTGATTGAAACAATGCATATATGGAAAATAAACGAGCTAGCATTGTCGGAAAATGACGAAATATTTAAATGTGTACACAAAGAACAATTAATAAAATTATATAATACGCTGCAGCAAAATAATAAAAATCGCGCTCCATTAAAAATACTAATATTTAAACCACCAGAAAGAATCTTGAGTAAGTCAGTCCAAGAAAAATTAATAAACGAATATCATAATTCACCCCTTGCAGGACATCTAGGCGTTAGGAAAAAGTCCTGAAATTAAAGCATAAGTTTTGTTGGAAAAATATGAGTAACATGGTCAAGAAATTTATAACTAACTGCAAATCCTGTGCAAGAAATAAACAAGTTAGGCATTCAAAAGAACAAGCTGTTAAAAACAAATACACCATCAACCACTTTCGAAATTTTACAAATTGATACGGTTGGACCATTAAGAATATCAAATCACTTTAGATATATACTAACTATGCAATGTGAACTTTCTAAGTTTGTCGTAGCCACACCGATTGAATCTAAAGACGCGAAAACAGTCGCTTCAGCTTTAGTAAAAGATTTTGTACTTAAATATGGCCAGTTTAAAATTCTAAAATCTGACAGAGGAACTGAATTTACTAATGAACTGATGAAGGAGATTTGTAACTTATTAGAAATAAAACGAATATTTTCCACTCCTTGTCACCACGAAACACTAGGCATGGTAGAAAAAAACCATCGTGTTCTCAATGAATTCATGTTATCTTTCGCGGAAGAATTGGAATGGGATGTTTGGCTCCCATATTATACATTCACGTATAATACCTCACCGAATATCGATACAGGATATTCACCATATGAGTTAGTATTTGGGAAATTACCATATTTACCGAGTGACAAGATTAACAACGCGAACACTGTATATAATTTAGACAATTTTGCGAATGAATTTAAAGCAAGAATGAAAAGAACATTGCAGAAAGCCAATGAAATTATAGAGATAGTTAAGAATAAAAGAGTACTTGCAAACTCAAATGTGAATAAATTAGACTGTAAAATAGGCGATAAAGTATTAGTTAAGGTAACTAATAGAAAAAAATATCAAAAAACCTTATCAAGGTCCTTACACTATGGTAGAACAAAATGGAGTAAACTCAACAGTAGATATAAACGGAACAATTAAAGAATTTCACAATAATTTACTAAAACCTTGGAAATGCAATGTAACATATAACAAAATTTACAGAATAACATGTACAAAATAATTTTAAGAATCTTATATTGTTAATAAGTAAAACCACATGTACCGGCACACGTTGCTTCACCTTTACTTCAAGTGTAAAGTAAAGGCTCAGCACAAAAATCATAGGGGTGTAATGATATGCATAAACAAATGTAAACAGATTTGTACACAATATGTATAACCCAAAACACACTATAAGTTAGCACCTGAACGCGCAACAAATAATTGCTGACGACAAGGTTCGACGATTCATCGATGCAGCAAATGCAATTTCAATAAATTGTAAATTTGCAATCGCAACAATAAAAACGTAGCCGTTAAGCATTATTGTAATTAGCATTTAGTTCAGTTTAGATTTGGAATCGAAACAATAGAGATCAGGCTCAGCCCTGAAACTTTTATATTTTTTTAAACAATCGTATTTTAAATAAATTAACTGGCGCCCGAGCAGGGACTGCTTTTCGCACGCGTAAAGATCAAAGGGATAGACCAGATAATTTAACAATTATCAAGCCAAAAAAAGGTCCTAACATCGTGCTGAGACTGGCCGATGGTCCTAAATTGATCTCGTTTTGCTGATTCGCAAAGTTTACGCGAGTACTAAGTGTGTCGCGATAACCAAACGTACGCTTCACGTAAACGCGATCGTAAGAGCAAAAATTACCGAAATTAACGATATTTCGAAGTACGCGTGTGTTGCTGATTTGGCTTTCAATTAAACAAAGGAGGAAAAAAGGACGTCATGGGAATTGACAGCCGAACAGCGCAAAAGCAGTCACAAATTCAACCGAGCCTAACCCAACCTAATCCAGGAATCAGGATCGGAAGAATCTTTCAAAAAAAAAATTGACCACAGGAGCAACGCTTCGATCAACAATGTACAGCGAAGGATGGTTACTAATGTAAGTGAATTTTTATTGTAAAATTAAGCCAAAAATAGATTGAGAAAAAAAATGTATAACAAAATTTGGTCTTACTTAAGATATTTCCATTATGCCAACACTGTAGAAGAAAAGTCATTATTTTTTAAAATAAATATTCTGAAATTTTATCATCTATTATTATTTAAACAATCATTCCTAAGAAGGAAATTTGTGAAGTGAAAAAGAAGTGCAAGTGAAGTGAATACCTGCAATTACTAAATTATTTTTTATATTATAAATTTCGTGGTGTGATCTCTTAGTTTCTCCAAATTACCAATGTCAAACCCCAACAACTTAATCCATCCATCTCGAATAAGCTTCGATAGCTTAGCCGAAGCGTTACCTAACTTGGATCCTCCTGGACCGAGTAATAATGTGCAAAATAACGGTCCCGATAGTGAAATGTTACAGATGATTACGCGAGTGGTCACGGAAACCCTCAAATCTCAGGGGAGACAAATTTTTAGTTCTATAATTAACTCAACTCCTGATGTCGATAATGAAATCGATGTACCAATTAATCTCGGCAATAATGGGAATTTGTCGGATATGGATAAAATCCCTGATGTTGTCAAGAGCCTATGAACCTTTTCTGGAGAACCAGGCGAGTTCGGCTCTTGGCGAAAAAGCGTCGATCGAATACTCCGCATCTACGATAATTTAAAAGGTACGCCGCGATATTACTGAATTTTGTCGGTCATACGGAACAAGATAGTCGGTCACGCGGACATCGCATTAGAGTCCTTCAACACTCCTCTCAATTGGATTAAAATTTTCAAATGCTTAACTCTCCATTACGCTGATAAGAGAGATCTCAGCACATTGGAATACCAAATGACCACGTTGATACAGGGTGAAAATACCATTTCCCAGTTTAATCAGGAGGTGTTTAGTCACGTTTCACTCATACTAAACAAATTAGGCTCAATCGATATGGGTCAAGATGCGACAAACATGATGACTGAAGCATACCGCGAAAAAGCGCTGGATACCTTTGTTAGGGGGCTAAGAGGCGATCTGCCAAGATTGCTTAGTATTCGCGAACCGAAAGACCTACCACAAGCTTTGCATTTGTGCTTTAAACTCCATCTCATATGGATTATCGTGACCAATATGCACACAATTCGAATTCCCTTTCACGAAAGCCTTCCGTTCCGCCGCGAAAAATAACAGGAAACCCCTCTAGACCAGCTCCAATTCCAGCACCTAGACGCGAATTTTATTCAGAGCTGCTTCACAATCACAATCACAAGTTCCTCAATATCCACGTTTTTATTCTCAACCTAATCAACGATTTCAACGTGAAAACAACCAACGCCATCAATATCAACGTTCCTACCCACAATTCAACCAACAATTTCAGCGTGCAAATGATTATAATAAACCACCACCTCGGCCACCACGAGGTCCAGTGCCCATGGACGTCGACAAATCTATAAAATTTCAAAGAGTTTACTATATGGAATCTAATGACAACAACGACGTCACAAAAGAACAATACGAGAAAAACATGAACCATGAAGACGAAAACTACGATCAAACGCTAACCAACTACATAGAGTCAAATGAATCCGAACAGCTTGACGATATTTATTTTTTAGATTGAGGCGCTCTTCACTTCCATATTTCGAGCATGTTGCTAGAAGTGGAGAGCTTTTAAAATTTTTAGTGGACACCGGGTCCAACAAAAACTATATACAGCCTAGACACATTCGGAATCCTTTACCGAATATTAAAGCCTTCTATGCTAATTCCGTAGGAGGCAACATCAAAATTACTCATCACGCTCATGTAAATTTATTCGGTCCTAATACGGACAAAATCCAATTTTTTATCCTTTCTAGCCTGATTTCGTTCGATGGTATCATCGGTAATGATACCTTTAAACAACTGAAAGCTGTTATCTAAACAAATGAAAATTACATGGAACTTCACACAGCACACTTCAGAGACAGTTAACAATATCAATCTTAGAACCACACATTTAACCCATTAACAAAATAGGAAATTAAAATCTATCATAGAAAGTCATTCGAAGTTACTTGCAGAACCTGATGAGAAATTGACGTATACTACCACTGTCAAAGGGGATATACGCACTACAAGCAATGATCCCATATATTCCAAATCTTATCCCTATCCTATGGCTCTGAAAGGAGAAGTCGAGAAAGAAGTAAACAATCTTCTTCAGGAGGGGATAATCAGACCTTCTAAATCTCCTTATAACTCGCCAGTCTGGATCGTTCCAAAGAAATTGGACGCATCTGGCGAAAAAAAGTATCGAATGATGATTTATTACCGCAAACTTAATTCAATCACTATTGCGGATAGGTACCCAATACCTGAAATAGGCAAAATTCTGGCTAATCTAGGGAAAAATAAGTTTACCTCTAAAGTAGAACTCAAAAGCGCATTCCACTCAGGGAATGCGATATACCAAAAACCGCTTCTTCCATCAACAACGGGTAATTTGAATTCACCCGCCTTCCATTTGGATTGAAGAACGCACCTTCAATATTCCAGAGAACCTTCGTTGACATACGTCGAGAACACATAGGTGTACGCTGTTACGTCTATATCGATGATATTATCATTTTCAGTACAGATGAAATCGAGCACTTCAGGAATTTGGAGTTAGTTCTGAAAACGTTAGAAGCGTCTAACATGAAAATCCAGTTAGATAAGTGTGAGTTTTTGAAAAATTAAATAGAGTTTTTAGAATTTATAGTGAGTCGCGACGGGATCAAAACGAACCCCAAAAAAGTTCAGGCAATCGCAAACATGCCTACACCTAAAACACTTAAAGACTTGAGGTCATTTTTAGAAATGTCAGGTTACTATAGAAGATTTATTGAAAATTACGCAAAAATTGCGAAGCCTCTTACTTGGCTTTTAAGAGGAGAGGATGGACAAGTGTCCAAAAACTTTTCGAAAAGCAAAATTATCCTTCTAAACTCAAAAGCCATCCATGCCTTCGAAACTTTAAAAAACTGTCTAATTTCTAGAGAAGTAGTACTGACACATCCCAATTTCGATAACGAATTGCAGCTTACCACTGACGCATCTGACTACGCTATTGGCGCAGTCCTTTCTCAAGAAAACAAACCCATTGTCTATCTCTCCAGAACTCTTATAAAGACCGAAGAAAACTACGCCACCAACGAAAAGGAGATGCTTGCCATTATTCGGGCTCTTAACTCCTTACGCAGCTACCTATACGGATCTCGAATATGCTCTTAGTGGTAAAAATACAAACAGCAAAATGAAGAGATGGAAAGCCATCCTAGAAGAGTATAACCACGAGCTCGAGTATAAGCCTGGCAAAGCAAATGTTGTAGCTGACTCTCTTTCGCGACCTCCCAAACCAACTTTAATCAATTCACTTACACCCACGGAACATAGCGATGAAAGCTCGTCGCACAACCTTATTCCCACGGTCGAATCTCCTATTAACGTCTTTAGAAACCAAGTTCTTTTGAAAATCGGTGAAGAAGACAGTTACCAGATTAACAATCCCTTTCCGAACTATACGAGGCACACTATTATCAAGCCTCAGTACACGGCTAATGACATCATAAACCTATTTAAAAGATACCTTAATCCCCACACTCTAAATGGTCTTCTAACCAGTGAAGAAATTATGGGTAGAGCGCAAGAAATTTATAAAAATCACTTTAGCAGCTACCGAATACGGTACACACAAAAATGCGTTGAGGATATTCCCAACGAAATGGAACAAGATGAGAAAATCTTGCAGACACATAGAAGAGCTCATCGGAATGCCGAAGAAAACCGTTTACAGCTACTCGAGAACTTTTATTTTCCCAGGATGTCAGCTAAAATAAAGCGCCTGGTAAAACATTGTGCAGTTTGCAAAGAAAACAAATACGAACGCCATCCCAATGAACCTTTTTTAAATTCTACTCCAATCCCTACATCCCTTCATATCGACATATTTAGCACCGAAAAACATCGAGTTATGACAGCCGTCGACAAATTCTCTAAGCTCGGACAAGCCAAAGTAATTGCCTCGAAATCGATAGCAGACATCAAGCAACCTCTGACTGATTTACTTTTCTTTTTCTGTGTACCAGAAATTGTCGTAATCGACAACGAAAGTTCACTCCGATCTGCTTCCATAACTTCATTAATGGAAGACGACCTCCAAATTAAAGTGTATAAAACACCCCCATACACAAGTGAGGTTAATGGCCAAGTCGAACGCTGGCACAGTACACTCATGGAAATAATGAGGTGCCTGAAGAAAGATGGACCACCCAGACCCTTCCAAAATCTTCTACAACGTGCCGTTAACGATTATAATTTTACCATATACTCAACTACCAAGAAAAAACCAATTGACCTACATTTTGGCCGTACCGTAAGAACAGATCCAGAAGAATTAGAGAAAATTAGGCTATCAAATGTCGAGCGACTAAAACAACAACAAGAGACAGACATGAAGAATCACAATAAGACGAGACAACCGACCAAACAATACGAGATAGGTGAAACTGTATACGTAAGACGAAATAAAAGAGTAGGATCAAAACTGACAGCACGGTATAAACAAGAAATAGTTAAAGAAAATAACAATTCTACAATTCTAACTGAATCCGGAAAAATTATACACAAAAGTCACATCCGTAATTAAAACTTTTTGGTTTCAGACTCTTTTCCTATGCTTTCAACGCAAACGTCGAAATTCTGGACTTTACAAACTCCCAGATTCGGTCCTTCTACACTGGCATGGCGAAAATACAGAACGGGAATTTTAAACTGATACACTCTATCGACATCGATCAGTACGAACGATTCGTAACAGAGATCGAACCAATCCTCAACCTATCGGAAGTTAGGCAATACTCCTTTTCATCACACTTGCCCCACGAACTTCAACAAATCCAAGACCTTATTCGTAGCCTAAAAATTCGAAAAACTAAGAGATCACTCGATTTTATTGGGACTACATGAAAATGGATTGCGGGTAATCCAGATCACTAGGATTTTCTCACTATAAAAGATAAACTTAACAATGTATTAGAAAATAACAACAAGCAAATCATAATAAATAAAATGTACACCGATAGAATAAACAGTATCACAAAAGTTGCTAACGAAATACAAAATTTTTTTAAAGAAAGTAATAAAATAAATCTTAACATGATATTGGATATCCAATTTAGGTTATCTTTATTAAAAGAAGAACTGAAAAACATTAATCATCCTATTCATTGGGCTAAACTAGGTGTAAATAACTCAGTCATCATATCAAAAACAGAAATTAAGCTAGCAACCGATATACTAGATAAAGGCCTCCTGCCATATTCCACAATTGAAGAGGCTTTAGACTTCTCAGAAATAAAAATAATGACAAATATGTCATCAATGCTGTACGTTGTCAATATTCCACTTACCAAAAGCCTAACCTATGAAACTTTGTTAATTAAAGCAGTTAAGAAAAAAACATGTTATCAATGACATTAAATTTAGTAAAATTCTGAAAAATAATGACAAAATATTTGGCGTAATTAAAAACTGTAAAAGCATAAACTTGTTAGCCATTTGTGAACCCGACGAAATTGTGGACATTTCCAACACATCATGCATCCCGAACCTTATGAAAAGCCTGACAGCTATCTGCAACTGGACTAGCAACGCTCACATACCCACCATAGAAGAAATTGAATCTAGTACCATACTCCTCAACCAATTCTCTGAAAAATCGAGATGAACGGAATCTCACACAAACTAAATGGGACATATTTAATAAAATTCCATAACACCAGCCTAACGATCAATGGAAGAACGTTCATAAATCGAGAATCGACAGCAATAAAGGTACTGCCTGCAATACTACAACCATCTCCAGAGATCCAAACATACCAGGAAATACTCTCGCTGGAGATGATGAAAGATCTCCACATAAATAATACAAGCGAGATCCGATTGATAAAAACTGAAACCAGCATACACCAAATGGCGACATATGGAGTACTTGCAATTTTGGGACCTCGCATTCATCTTCATTTACAAGCTATGTCCAGGTTTTAAACGGAAACCCAGTGCTACAACCATCGAATTGAAGCAAGCACTGGAACTGCCTCCACCACTTCCGGCAGCAGTCGAATCGTCTCCAATCCCAGAGCAACGACCAACAGCCAAAACTGTACGATTCAACGATATCGAATTTTTTTATCGATCGTGGACTATCGCATTTAAACGTGGGCGAGTTAACACCTGCACGCGCAATAAATAATTGCTGACGACAAGGTTCGACGATCCATCGATGCAGCAAATGCAATTTCATTAAATTGGAAATTTGCAATCGGAACAATAAAAACGTAGCCGTTAAGCATTATTGTAATAAGCATTTAGTTCAGTTTAGATTTGGAATCGAAACAATAAAGATCAGGCTCAGCCCTGAAACTTTTATATTTTTTTAAACAATCGTGTTTTAAATAAATTAACTTATACGTTCCCATTCACGCGACACTATTAGCATTTGCACATGTGCACTTTTGGCCCGTGCCATTTTTGATGACCACACACGAGATGGCTTGCCTTTGGCGGCATGGTAATTAATCATACATAAACAATGCAATTGTTTATGGAACGTTGCTAAGTGTCGGGAACGTGTGTGGATCGATGCATTGAGTCATGTTTGTGTAATTTGATTTGACCCATTTTTAGGGAAAAGAAAGTCAACATGTCACCGAATTTTAGGCAATAAGAAATAGTATTTCAGCCGTAGCATGTAAGAATATTGTACAGTCAATTCTCGATAATTAAAGACTGGAGTGCTAGGCATACTGGCACCTCGTCCTAAACAATTAAAAGAGTTTTACTGTTGCAGGTTAAATAAACACGTCTGTTCTGGTCGAACGTCAGATTAGGAAGGAAGTTTATTTTAGTACAGTGAAGCTGGATACAATTTGGGCATTTTCAAAAATTCAATGTAACTATCTTTACATCTCCCCTGAATTGAAGAAAATTCATTCAAAGCTGATTAACATTACTTTACGTTAAATCATTTCAAATAAACATCTGAGCTTAACTTTAATAATCAGTTCATACACTAGATTAATCAATGCCAAATGTTTTCAATATTGCGGTCAGTTTTGCGCTGGTAGAGCCTTTGGTGAGTATATCGGCTGGCATTTGGTTAGTGGGAATATACTCGATCCTAATGCTTCCGTCTTGGAGTTTCTCGCGAATAAACTTCTCTTTAATGTCTATATGCTTCGTACGTGGAGAGTACGTGTTGTTGACTGCCAGTTGGATGGCGCCCCGATTATCACAATATATTACGAGGCACTTGGATGTATTTGGGAATAGTTCATGCTTTAACCTCTTTAGCCATATGGCTTCCTGTATTGCACTAGTCATAGACATGAACTCGGATTCTGTGGTGGACAGTGCAACTGTGTGTTGATGCTTAGTGCACCAAGAAATGGCTGCTCCTTGCATGACGAAAACATAGCCCGTCGTTGATCTACGTAGATCTTCATCGCTAGCCCAGTCGGCATCACAAAAACCAACTAATTCACCTTGCGTCTGCTTGAACGTCATCGATTTGTTGATGGTTCCCTTCAAATATCGCAGTATTCGCTTGACTGCTGACCAATGTAGTTTTCCTGGGCTATCGCTGTATCGACTTAGAAGATTTACAGCGAAGTTAATATCCGGTCGGGTAACTTGTGCAAGATACAGTAAGGCACCTATAGGCTGTCTATACGGAAGATTTTTAACTGCATCTTTCTCTCCTTCAAAATTGGCACAGGCTTTCGCTGATATTCGCTGATTGGTGTCTAAAGGTGTTGATATGGGGTTGCAATTTTCCATACCGAATCGTGCTAAAATATCAAGAATGTATTGTTTTTGATCAATGGAAATTGTACCTTTGTTTTTATCTCTTTTGACACGAACACCAAGAATTGAAGAAACTTCTCCCAAATCCTTCACAGCAAAGTTGTTGGATAACAATTCGATTAATTGTTTTTCCAATACATAGTTGTCGCTTAGTATTAGAATATCGTCGACATATATCGCAACTAATAGAATTCCTCGACTATCCGGTAAATAGTAAATACACTGGTCAACCGTTGATCGCTTCAATCCAAAGCTCAATAAACTATGGTTTATTGTTTCATTCCATACTCTACTTGATTGTTTGAGACCATAAATAGCCTTTCGAAGCTTGCAATACCGACTTGGTTTATCGTTAAGACCCTCGGGTTTTGTCATATAAATTTCTTCTTCAAGACTCCCGTGTAAAAATGCTGTAACAACATCTAATTGTCTGATGTTTAAGTCGAATTTCACCGCGATCGCCAACAGAAATCTGATCGAGCTGTACCAAACCACTGGTGAGAACGTATCGTGGTAGTCTATACCTTCGACTTGTGAGAATCCTTTTGCTACTATTCTAGCTTTAAATCTTAATATGTTTCCATCGATATCTCTTTTTGTCTTGAATAACCATTTGCGTTTGATTGGGGTTTTATTTTTCGGCAGCTCTGCAAGTGTCCAAGGTTGATTTCGCTTCTGCGACTCCATCTCCTCTTGCATAGCCATTTTCCACTCTTTAGCGTTTGCGCTTTTCATTGCCTCCTCGACACTGCTTGGGTCCTTCATGGAAAACGCTATACAAGCATAATTTGGCTTGGGTAAATCTTCATTTCGAGTGGAGGGCTCCCGGGGTTGAATAGTGTTATCCAATTGAGACACGTTTTCAGGCTCCCAGGTGATGTCACTTCCAATTGAAGTTTCCAAGTCTGATGAAGCATTTTCAAATGATGAGTTTAACTCTACAATGTTTTCATTTTCAACGTTAAACGAATCATCATACATCTCTCCTGGTTTGTCTTCGTTGAACCGGTGACTTGGTGGGGAGTGATTATAATCATTAATAGTCCATTTAAGATTTTCATTAAATATTACGTCACGGCTTATCATAATTTTGTTCGAGTGCTTGTTGTACAACCGATACGCTTTTGCATCTTGTGCATATCCCATAAAAATACATTCGACGGATTTACTGTCCAGTTTTTTTCGTTTTATTTTCGGTACATGTACAAAAGCTTGACATCCGAATGGCCTCAATAATGGTAAGTCTGTTAGCCTTCTAGTCCAAATCTCTTCGGGAGATTCATCGCCAGTTCCTTTACATGGGAACCGATTAATAATGTACACTGCCGTCATTGTCGCTTCGCCCCAAAACTCCTTTTTTAAAATTTGAGTCTAGTAGCATACATCTTACTTTCTCAAAAATTGTAGGGTTCATGCGCTCTGCCAAACCATTCTGTTCTGGAGAGTATCCTGCGGTCTTTTGATGAAGAATTCCATTTTATTTGCAAAATTGTGTAAATTTATTGTTACAGTATTCGACACCGTTGTCGCTTCTCAATATTTTTAATTTGGTGCTGAGTTGCTTCTCTGCCATAATTTTAAAATTAACAAAGCATTCGAATACTTGACTGATAGTTTTAATTGCGTACGCAAATACTTTACACGAGAAATCATCGATGAACGTAAAAATATACCTGCAACCACCCAATGACAATGGTGTAATTGGACCGACCACATCCGAATGGATTATTTCCAGTAACTGGTTTGCTCTACGGTCTTCTGACTTAAATGGTAGACGATTTTGTTTACCTTTTATGCACGTGTCGCAAATAATTTTTCTGGGGATATTCAAACGAATGTTCTTCATTTTGTTCAAAAAATGCATGGTTTTGAAGCTACAGTGTCCTAATCGACGGTGCCACAAAAATTCTTCTGTATTTTCAATATTACTTTGGGCTGTAATTAAGCATTGTTCCGAAACAGTATCTAATTTATACATATCGTTTGTAAATGTACCAGTTGCGATAAGATAATTCATTTCGTTTAATATTTGACACCCGGATCTGTCAAACTGCACTTTGTAACCTTTTTCGGTCAATTTATTGACTGATAAAAGATTCGCGGCGATCTTCGGCACATAATGTACATCACTAATTGTTAAATCTCTTAGTTCGCCTGCCACTAATACTTGTTGCTTAACGTCGCCAACGCAACCAATTATGAGTTTTTCATTATTCGCAACTGTTATTTCTCTCGTTTTGGGTTGCCATTTTGACAGCAACAACGAATCGTCTCTGCACATGTGTGCCGTGGCCCCACTGTCAATAATCCAGTCAGTAGTGCCAACCGGCTTTCGGGTGAATGAAGAGTAGAGCACCACTGCATTTTTGACATGTGAAGTTCTCTTTTTGCAATTTTTTGCGAGATGGTTTCGTCCGCCACACTCAAAACAACGAAAGCTTTTCTTTGCATGACTTTGCTGATTGTTGCTTTTGCTGCGATTGTTTTTACACTGCACTGTAAGGACACGTTCACTTGCATTTTCTAGGTTAGTATCAAAATACACTTCTTGCAAAAGTAAATTTCGTACGTAATCTACTGTAATATTTGTGTCAGAATTTTCTATTCCCATTATCATTGGCTTGAATTCACTATGTAGACCGCATAGCATTAAAGAGCCTGCTACTTCTTCATCAATTTGGAAGCCACATGATTTCACTTGTGCCCACAATGTCATCATTTTACTCACATACTCGTGCATCGAGACACAATCACTGAGTTTTAGTGTTATAAGCTGTTGCAAAATGAGAACTCTTCTACTAACACCTTTATCTTAAAATGGAGCTTTGAGTGCATTCCACGCTTCCTTGGCATGATTCTTATCAGCAATGTACGCATAATTTTCTGGTTCCAATAACAAGGTCAACTCACTTAGTGCACGTTGGTCTTGTTCCAATTCTTTTGATGATGCGTTTTTGGCAGGAGCTGATGTGATGTTCGACCAGAGATTCTTGATAACTAAATACGACTTTGCACCAATCTTCCATTTATCGAAATTTTGTCTTCCTTTCAATTTTTCAACTGAAACCTGTGGATTCATCTTTGCTTAGGAAAGTTACAGCGTGTTACCTTAATATTACAATAACACCAAAAATAGATCCAACACTGATATCACTTCAATTTAGCGATTCACCGGAATTTCGAACTGGAAGATTGATTAGACTGTATTTTACGACGGCAATGGATTTTGTGAAACTGGGCCCATAACCTGTTGCAGGTTAAATAAACACGTCTGTTCTGGTCGAACGTCGGATTAGGAAGGAAGTTTATTTTAGTACAGTGAAGTTGGATACAATTAGGGCATTTTCAAAAATTCAATGTAACTTACTTAACATTTACTGTCATATAGAAATTGCGGCACAGGTTGGTACATCCATCCGATGCCATTTTTTCGAGCAAGTGCTAACTTGCTCGGCTTAAGTGGTTTTGGTTACTTATCCAATTCTGGTTAGGGCGTTGTAATAACTCTTGTTTCTTTTACATCTTCAATTTGGACCAAATCAATGTAACGTAAATCACAACAACATGATCCCCTTTGCGGAAGAAAATATACCACTGATATGGCGTTTTATGCACAACAATGATCCTAAGCACACTTCTCGTCTTGTGAAGGGTTACCTTAGTGATCAAAATGTCACCGTTTTACAATGGCCCGTTCAGTCTCCTGATCTAAATCCGATCGAGAACCTGTGGAATAATGTCGAAACTCACATCAACAGGGTGAAACCTGGAAATGCCGCTGAATTGTGGGACCAAATTCAGATCGCCTGGAGATCTATTCCTAAAGAACGCTGTCAAACTTTAGTGGAAAGTCTACCAAGGCGATGTTCAGCTGTGCTTAATAACAAAGGATTTCCAACAAAATATTAATTTATACGGTTCCTTAAAAAAATTTTTTTATAACTTTACTGCAATGCAAATTAATGTACTATTTATGTGGCCACGCATATTTTAATTAGTGTGTTTATATTTTTTTACTTACAAACAAATACAGTCATCATTTCACATTTTAAATAAATAATACATAGTACAAAATCAGTTGTTTCATTAAAAACTGAAAATAATGCCCTTTTATTGATAGAACTGCAAGGTGTCCACCATATATATATATATATATATATATATAGGGTGTCCAGAAATTGCCGCACAGGCTCCTCACCACGTGATTTTTTGGACAATTTTAAGCGGAAAATATTATGAAATTTTTTTTCGATTTCTTAACCCTTTAGCTGCCACAGGCGTTTTAAAATTTTGAAAAAAATGCCGTTCTTTAATTAGTAAAAACACAATATCTTCACAGTTAAGAAAGATACAACACTCAAACAAACAATAAAACGCAGAAAATAGTTTTTTGCAACTATTCAAAGCTAATTTGTGAATATGAAGTGAGCATATTGGGAGCGACAGTTCTCGAAAGTTGAAGAAATGTTTTTTTCTATACGAAAATTTTGCATTTTTCCTTATTTTCCTTTAATTTTCACGTCCATCATGCAAAATCTTTTTTCAAAAATTAAATCTCTGTTGTGCTATTGTTAAAAAGTTAGAACATCATTTTACTCTTATTATCGAACTTTCATTGCAAAAGGACTATAAATGCAAACAGTTTTTTATCAAAAATTTGCGTCTAAAATAAAATATGCCTTCTGAATTGAAGTATTCGGCTGTCCCCACACGAAAGTGCTTTCAATCACAATCTTTTGAATGAACATAAAACAAATATGTATTTGAAATGTTTTTATTCAAATTATTTACAGCATATGTTCAAAGTGGCTTCTTCATTGTCAAACAAAACTGCTTCTCTTTTTTAAGCTCCGTATCGAACTTGACAACATCTCGCTTGTTATTTCAGCGGCGGCATTGGTTAATTTTCGAAGAAGTTGTTCCAAGGTGTCAGGAGCCTCCTTGTAAACAATTCTTTTAAATGTCCCACAGAAAATAATTCAACGGTTTAAATCCGGAGATCTTGCAGGCCACCGCACGGGACCATAACGCCCTAGCCAGCGATCCTGGAATTCTTGGTGCAGCAAAGTTGTAACCTCTCCGAAATTATGTGGAGGTGCTCATCATGTTGAAACCACATCCTCCTTCTCCTTGAAAGTGGTAGGTTGTCCAATAATGTTGGCAATACATTCTTCAAAAAATGTTTGTAGCCTTGGCCAGTTAAGCGGTCGGGAGAATATATGGCCCTATAAGCTGATCTCCAATAATACCTGCCAAACGTTAAGTCTCCATCGAACTTGGTGATGCCCTTCACGTACAATATACGGATTGGCTTCGCTCCACCAATGGGAGTTGTGGCAGTTGAATATTCCTTCCTGGTAAAGAGACATTCGTCCGTAAACAATATTTTTTTTTCAAAGTTTGGGCTTCGTAGAATTTTTCTCTGTAGCCATTCACAAAAATCCACTCGCTTTGCGTAATCCTCTGTGTGTAATTTTTGCACCCTTCAAAAGTGGTAAGGGTGCAAATTTAAACTAGCAAAATGATTTGCACTGTTGACTTCCTAAGCCCCAATTCTCTTGCTATTCCCCTTGTGTCTGCAAGTTGGGTCTTGTACAACGAAATTGAATACGGCTTCTTCGACGGCAGGTGTTCTTGAAGACCTAGGTCGGCCCACGTCCGATCGCTAACCTTGAGCAAGTCTCCCGTTTCTCGTCCTCGAATTTCAAGCCTCCGGAAGACGTTGGCATCTGGATGTCGTCTGTTAGGGAATCGTCTTCTATACTCGAAGGATGCACGCTGACTATTTGTTTCACATGCTCCAAGCACAAGAATCATGTCGAATATTCATTGGCTGAGTACTCCATTTCTGATCTTTAGTAGACAATCAATAAAACTATTCAATAATTCTACAAAAAGGTATTTGTCTCGTAAATACTGCTTTCTACTTGTTATCATCGTATGATGACCAAGCGTTGCCCCATCCTAATTTATGGATGTGAATTTTCTAGCCCATAAGTGTTGACTGATTATATCCGAATGTAAATGCTTTCAAATCAATTAAAACTAATTTTCAAAGGTTTTATGACTGCTTATAATCAGCTTCAAGCACTAATTGATCCCAAACACCGTTTACAGAGTGTCTGTGAAGGTTCTACCTGCTCGGTTTTTGTTAGTAGGCATATTAGGCACCTTTTTGAATTTTTGTTTTAGAATTTGCAGGCGTGTAACTATCAGAAATTGGCAATTAGAATAAAATGATGTTCTAACTTTTTAACAATAACACAACAGAAATTTAATTTTGAAAAAGATTTTGCATTATGGACGTGAAAATTAAAGGAAAATAAGGAAAAATGCAAATTTTCGTATAGAAAAAAAACATTTCTTCGACTTTCGAGAACTGTCGCTCCCAATATGCTCACTTCATATCACAAAATAGCTTTAAATAGTTGCAAAAACTATTTTCTGCGTTTTATTGTTTGTTTGAGTGTTGTATCTTTCTTAACTGTGAAGATATTGTGTTT